>JANSVA010011993.1:0-15673 GCA_025504915.1 Erythroxylum reticulatum | reverse complement strand
AAATATTAAAATAAATTTAAATAAAAATAATTTTTAAAAGTTTTATCTAATTTATAATTATTATTAGTAATAAAATATTTATTATTTTTAAAAAAATAAAAATTTACAATAATTATAAAATTTGAAGTAAATAAAATAACTAATTAAAAAAACTTTGAAAAAAAGGGGGGAGTGAAAGGTAGGAGGGACGGAGGTAGATTTTAATTTTTTTTAAAAAGTTTGCAAAAAAGTCCTCTTATTTTTTAAAAATTATATGGAGAGCAATGTGAAGTAAAGGAAGAAGATGAAGAAGGTAAGAAAAATGAGAGGATAATGTGAGAATAGTGAAGAAGGATTTCTTAAAACTTGTTTTTCACGATTCATTTATCTTACTTGTCTTTTTTTTCTTTTGTCTTTTATCAATTAAAGACAATAAATGCAACTTTGAAGAAGCCTCTCTTCCTTTTTCACGTTACACACATCTTATATATATATGTGCCGAGGTGATCCAGTCACATTGGGATTAGTCCTACCGAGTTTTGGGTGTGAAAACACCAAAGGCCTTTTTTAGTAATATCGATGTCACGATCTCATCGAAAAATATCCTGATCTTATCGAGATCCATTTGGTTCTATTGCTCTCCATATAACGGATCTTTATCTAAAACCATTTTATAAATCCTCCGAGTCACTCTTACGTGTGTAACCTATTAGGTTCTCAATTATGTTGGCCATTTAGATCAATACTTAATCCAAGCAAGTTATGAGTGGTGTCTAGCAACACATCATGACCCGTGCTCATCACGAACCATCTCACGAACCCTCCCATAGACCATTGCTGTGCAATTCATCTTTTCACCGTACTATACCCCACTTGGTTATGAGTATGAGCAAAGTGTCAACTCTTACTAGACTAACTACATCAAATCTAGTCCAAGTGATATCAGTTTTCATCCTGGGACTCATTACTATATATGTCAATGGAGACATTCTTCATGACACATGTACTCCGACCAGAGATTTCCAAGTGATGACCCCGACAAGAGGTCGTGGGTATCAACTTCTGCTATCACAGAAGTGGTGAATTCTCTATTGGCTACTCAATTACCTTTGAATACCTCAAGGTGTACCTAATTATCACCTTGTGAGCGACCCCTGCAAGGCAATAAAGAACGAAGTCAAAGCACAAAATTAGTATCTAAGATATCCTTGAGTACCTTAAATCTAAGGATACTTGCACCATTGCTATGATGAGATTATCACTTACATTAGAATAAGACATCCATGTGATGATCTCATGGTAGGTCATCCAATCTACCTACTAACTCTAGTAAGCATCCATATCTCATCAATAAATATCTCATGTTTACAGTTTTTTAGATCCACCGTTTGATCAAATCAAGAAGTTTGACATGTGCTAGTCTACCCAGATTAATGATGCCTAATATCATTAATCCTATGACTAGGGATGATTTAGATAATGACATAATTGCACATGATAGGAATCTTAGCAGTGCGATCACATCATGATTTCCTTCATGCTATGTCATATGTTATGGACTTTATTAATTTGCTTATAGATCAATATCAATTCATAAATAATGAACACCAAATTAATGAAATATGCCTTTCTTTATTATCGAAAATAAAGTATGTACATAACTTTGTAGAAAATGCATCGAAGGTGAGGGCACTACTCTAACAAATATCCCACTTGACCTAAAACTAATCGCCTTGGTTCTAATACCATAGGCGAGTACATGAGAATTAAAGCTATTTTGTGACAATGGCTTCGTCAATGATTATCAATATTCTACTCGGTGGGAATTCTCTTTATCTGTACATCACCTCGACCAATGATGTCCCTAATTTGATGATATTTGCAAAGTACGTGCTTGGACAGTTGATGAGACCTTGGTTCCTTCGCATGTGCAATAGCACCATTGTTGTCACAATACAACTTTATGGGCCCATCACAATTAGGAGCCACCAAGTTCAGTAATTAACTTTTTGATCCAATCTGCTTCCTTTGCTGTGTCTGAAGCAACAATGTACTCTACCTCGGTTATTAAATTGATCATCGTCTCTTATTTGGAACTCTTCCAACTGACCGACCTACCATTCAATGTGAATATATAACCTGATTGGGATTTGGAAACATCCTTGTTAGATTGAAAACTGGCATCTATATGCCCGCTCATTTTTAGATTTTCATCTCCATATAGCAAGAAAACATCCTTAGTCCTTCGTAAGTACTTTAGGATGTTCTTGACAGCCACCCAATGACCCTCACTAAGATCCGATTGGTATCTGCTCATAATATGTAGTGCATATGATACATCGAGTCTCATACATAGCATAACGTACATGATAGATCCTACTACAGATGCATATGGGATCATATTCATGCACGTCCTGTGATCTTATGTTTTAGGACACATAGATTTCGAGAGTGTTATCCTATGAGTCATGGGAAGATACCCTCTCTTGGACTACTCAATGCTAAACCTCTTTCGTATCTTGTCTATGTATGTTGATTGTGAAAGATCAAGCAACCTTTTTGATCTATCTCTATAGATTTTTGTCCCGAGGATATAAGTCTCTTCACTAAGATATTTCATGGCAAATTGTTTGGACAACCAAATCTTCACAGATTGTAGCATAGAGACATTGTTTCCTAGTAATAAAATGTCATCTACATATAGTACAAGGAATACGATTGCACTCCCACTGACGTTGTTATACACATAGGGTTCATCTGGATTTTGTGAGAAACCAAACTCTTTGATTATCTCATCAAAACAGATATTCCAACTCCTGGATGCTTGTTTCAATCCATTGATGAATTTCTGAAGCTTTCATACCTTTTCACCATCATTGGAGATGAAGCCCTCTGGTTGTGTCATATACACATCCTTGGCTAGATTTCCATTTAGGAAAGTTGTCTTCACATCCATTTGCCATATCTCATAATCATAATGAGCGGTAATGTCTAGGAGTATCGTAATGGATTTAAGCATTGCTACTGGGCTAAAGGTCTTGTCATAGTCAATTCCTTGTCTTTGACAAAAACCTTTGGCCACAAGCCTTGCTTTATAGGTAATCACATTACCATCCATGTCGGTTTACACCCTATGGGTTTTATTCCTTTGGGTGCCTCAACCAAAGTCCATACATGGAATCCATTTCTGCTTTCATTGCACTAAGTCATTTCTCAAACTCTAAACTCTTCAGAACCTCTTCATAGGTAGGAGGCTCATTATCTTCTATGAGCAATACTCCAGTCGCTCGTCTACCCTTTCCCTTAAAGGATAACTTGGTTATCTTGGCTAATAAACAAGATTCACATATATCATATGATTAATAATCAAATGACCTTAAACTGCTAATATTTTGGAGCTTAGCTATACGTCTCTCATTTATATGGACAAGGAGACAATGCCATAAGTAAGTTGATTTTAAATTATCTCATTTATGTCTTTTCGTGTCATTGACATGTATAATTGGATGCAACTTATTTAATATGTAAATTCCATTGCATAATGTACTAGTACCATAAAGCATTCCATTTAAACTAATAAAACAACCATTGCTATTGAAATTCAAATGGAAACTAGCTTTATTTAAACAAGAAACAAACAATATGTTCTTTGTTAAAACAGGTACAAAATAACAATCATCCAGTTTAATTACAAGCTCACTAGGGAGTGACAAAAAATAAGTACCTACGGCTAATGTAGCAACTCTTGCTCTATTGCCTATGAGCAGGTCCAGTTCTCCCTTGATGAGCTGTCTACTATCCTTGAGGCCTTGTATATCATTACATATGTGTGAGTTACAATCAGTATCTAATACCCATATGTTACGATCAAAAACAGTATTAACCTTAATTACAAACATACCTGAAGGAGCTGGGGCATCTGATGATTGCTTCTTCTTCAAGGACTCCAAATAGACTTTACAGTTTTGCTTCCAGTGGCCAGTCTTGCCATAATGGAAGCAAATTCCTTTCGATGCAATTTCTTTGAGTTTCTTTTTAGCTACATTTCCTTTTGGTTTCGTAGACCTTTTTTTCTTGAACCAGAAGAAGAAGAGTCCACCACTAGCACTAACTTGCTATCCGTCTTGATGGCTTGCTCTACTACCTTGCCTTGAGCAGATTGATGAACTCAGGGAATGTCATGGAGATTTAGTTCATCCGATAGTTCAACACAAATTGTGAATAACTATCAGACAATCTAACCATAATTAAGTCAACACTTAATTCATAGTCCATAATAAAACCCAAAGTGGCTAACCTCTTAATATAACCATTCATCTTCAGTGCATACTACACTGTAGATGTCCCCGAAGTCATCTTACTCATGAAGAGCATCCTCAAGGTCTCAAATCTTTCAAACCGAGCTTGCTCATCTCTCTAAGATCAAACACTATAGTATTAGCATCCATAGACTCATGCTGCTTCTACAGCTTTGGTGATATAGAGGCTAGCATAATACAAGTAACCAAGTTACTATCTTTGAGATGCTTACGATATGCTTTCTGATCCTCATCAGAAGCATCAATAGTAGGTGTATCAGGAAGTGGAACATTTAGAACATAGCCTAGCTCCTCATATTTGAGAACAATTCTCATATTTCTTAGCCAATCAAGAAAATTGGGTCTAGTTAATTTATTAGAATCCATAAATGAGTGCAAATTCATACTAGAAGACATCTTCAATCAACCTAAATGTGAAGAGAGAAAGGATGTTAGAATATAATTACATGCATGATCATAAGGACTTGCATGACATGCATATGGCTCTCACTAGTTTCAAAGAATCCATATCCCTCACTACAAATCCAAAAAAAATTATGACAAAGTGTCCTAGTGGGTCGATATCTGACATTACTAAGAATGACCTTGGGATTACCGAACAAGCCACCTTGGGTCAATCGGTAGGTAACGGTCATATCAATTGCATCATAGATGCAACTATTGTCTAGTGCTATCAACTCATGATGTATGCACACACTTTGGGTTATCAACTCTTGATGTGTGTACATCAAATATACGCTACCCAATTGTGACTCTGTCTACATTAACCTTGATTTTACTCAACAAATCAACACTTCTAGTGAAAATTGACTCATTAATTCGAAAATCTTATTTCCATGGTTTGAACATATTCGTATAGAGCAGGCTTGGATTTACCCAATAACCTTAACTCTAAAAGAATTCTGGTTCTGCCCAGATTAATGGAAGGTGTTAGTTTTCATATTATGTGTGAGGGATTTCATACTTTGGTCTCATCTAAGTTGTAGGATTATAGTCACAATGACTATATGGTATGATTTAGGACGTTTCATCAATCACATTGAATCTATATCCATAACCATCCATCATCCCACCTAACCAACCCTAGCATGCATTCTTTAATGCAACCATCTCACAAGGTTTTCTTTTATAGGTTGTGACGTGTTATGCATCTAAAGATTTGACGTTATATTCAACTCTTGAATCGAATTGCTTTCTAATGTTGGCATCAACTAATTTCTCAATCCATATGTTTTCAATGCCAATTCAAAATACCAATAAACCAACTGTAATACCCTCTAGTTTGATGTACCAATTGAACACTTTAATTGTCTCATGCTGCCATATCTAGTCATACTAGACATGAAATACTCGAAATAGATTAATACAATATTAATCTCTTATATTTCCATATAATTTGAGAATATCAAACTATCATCCTAATTATGTCTAGGTAGTCTCTCCACTTCATCAAGACTACTTCGGCACTTGTCACATAAATTGTGATGGCCAAAACAATCTAGACAACTAAATATACCAACGAGATGCTAATATGACATATTTGACATCCATTTTTTTTTTGGAAACCCAATTTCAAGCAAATCAGTTTGGCATGCATAAACAATCAAATTAACAATTTTCTGATCACATAAAAAATGATTCAAGGCATTGACACCAAAAAACACACATTTACCACTTTAACAAACCAGGTCCATCAGTTTTCTAAAAAATGTCTAACTTTGTCTTTTCTTTGAAAAAATCATTGAAACAATTTCAATAAATGATGAAAAAATTACAGAGGCTATAAAATGTTCCCAAAATGTTCTATGAATTTTTTCAAAATATATTTCCAAGAAAAACTCAACCAACCTTAGCATCCAAGTTAATCCAGAATTTGTGTTCCTCAAAACAGACATTCCCAACAACAGACAAGAAATTTTCAAATAAATATTAAATCATCTCAAAAACATTTTTCCATCTTCATAGACATTTATAAATATCTTAGAAAGAGGGTGGTAAAAGAAAATCCTAAAACAATTTTTCTAGAATTTGTTCTCGATTTTGGAACATGCCTATTCATGTAATGTGCATAAACTCAACAACATCTCAAATCAAATTGATAAATTTTTTCCTTCCAAAAACATATTCAACAACATCTCATAAACAAATTTGGGTAAGAAAATTTCGAAAACAATATCTCTATACTGATTTCGAATTCAACACAATCAGAATGCATAACTCTCACAACCAATTGGCAACATCACACATGTTATGGTTTCTCCTTTATACGAGGCATAACCTGCTCTGATACCACTGTAGGAAAATCCTAGTGCGTGCATCATATACATGTAGTGTAGAGAACAAAAAAAATTTATTCTGAGACTTTTCAGAAGTCTAGGATTTATATGCCTATACAAGGAAATACCATTAAACCTAGCTAAAAATTCCCAATTCACATACATGTTTATTAACATATATATAGGAATTTATGACATTTACACAAATTAATCATTCATATAATAACTATGTACCTTGTGCGTAGTCTCCTTTGATCTTCTACTTGTCAGGTTGTCGCAAACCTCAATGACTAAAACAGGTTGTCTCTAATGGTATCCACGCAGAGATCGAAGAAACTAACTGAATCAAACTCTTTGATCTGGAAATGACTAGAACAACAACAAGAGTGCTAGCTCTCTTTTTTATTCTATGGAGAGCAAAACTGTGAAAGAGAATGAAGAGGAAGAAGATGAGAAAGATGGGAGAATAAGGTGAGAATCATGAAGATTGCTTACTTAACCATTTTCACGATTATCATCATCTTACTTGCTTTTTGTTTTTGTCTTTTATCATTTAATGACAATAAATGCATAACTTTAAAGAAGTCTCTCTCATCTTCTACGTTGATATATATATATATATATATATATATATATAAATGCTGAGGTGATCCAGTCACACTAGGGTCGGTCCTAGTGGGTCTTGGGTGTGAAAAAACATCAGTGACCTGTTTCAGCAATATTGATGTCGCGATCTTATCGAGACATATCCTGATCTCGGGATCCATTTGGTTCTATCGCTTCCCATATAATGGATCTTTATCCAAAACCATTTTACGAATCCTCCAAGTCACTCTTATGCGTGTGACCCATTAGGTTCCCAGTTATGTTGGTCACTTGGATTAACACTTAATCCAAGCAAGTCATGAGCGGCGTCAAGCAACACATCATGACCCCAATTGACCCGAAAGTAATTGGTTTGATGAATGAACCTGTTCTCGTCACGAACCATCTCACAAACTTTCCTATAGATATTTGTTGTGCAATTCGTCCTTTTACCATGCTATACCCCACTTGGTTATGAGTATAGACAAAGTATCAACTCTCACTAGGATGATTACGTCAAATCTAGGCCAAGTGATATCAGTTCTCGTCCTAAGACTTATTACTCTATATGTCAATGAAGACATTCTTCATGACATATGTACTTTGATTAGAGATTTCCAAGTAATAACCCCGAGAAGAGGTCGTGGGTATCATCTTCTGTTATCACACAAGTGGTGAATCCTCTATTGGCTACTCAATTACCTTCGAATACCTCAAGTTGTACCCAATCACCACCCTATGGGTGACCTTTGCAAGGTAACAAGGAATGAAGTCAAAGCACAGAATCAGTATCCAAGATGTCTTTGAGTACCTTAAGTCTAAGTATACTTACACCATTGCTATGATGAGATTATCACTGACATTAGAATTGGACATCCATGTGATGATCTTATGGTAGCTCATCCAATGTACTTACTACCTCTAGTAAGCATCCACATCTCAACTTTAAACATCTCATATTTACAGTTTTTGAGATCCACTGCTTGATCAAATCAAAGAGTTTGACATGTACTAGTCTATCTGGATTAATGACCTCCAGTCTCATTAATCCTATGACTAGAAATAATTTAGATACTGACATAATTGTACATGATAGGAATCTCAGTAGTATGATCACATCATGATTTCCTTCATGCTATGTCATATGTCATGGACTTCATTAATTTGCTTATAAATCAATATCAATTCATAAATAATGAACACCAAATTAATGAAATATGCGTTTCTTTATCATTGAAAATAAAATTGGTACACAACTTTGTACAAAAAGTGCTAAAGACGATTGTCTTTAAGGCATTGCTCTTATGCCCTCTTCTTTTTTTTTACATATATAAAAAAAGAGATGAGAAAAGATGGCATTCGAGTGTTTAACGAAGTCAATGCGACAGAAAAGCAAATATTAACTGGAGAGAGCATGAATGGAGGATTAATTATTAAGAAGTCCGGTTAAATTTTTGTAGGAAAGCCTTCCTTTCTAATAGTATTTCTTCCTCCTTTTATTTTTGTTGCTGGACAGGGAGAGGTTGAGTTCATTATAGCAGTGAGTAATTCACCTGTGACTTCATTTATATAGTTCTCAGGTATTTGGAGTTATATCCTTAATATTCACAGTAGCTTTATAGCTTTTGATGGGGACGAAGGAGCATGTTAACATTGTACAGATCTGTGGCAGATATTCCCCTCCCTTTTTACGATATGAATATTCAAACAAAGGATCTTCAGCTTCTTTGGAGCATCTTTAAGCAGTTCCTAGCAATTAGAAGTAAGAAAGAAGTTGTTCAGACACAAAAGGTTGATTCTTGACAGGGTCAACAAAGAGAGTTGAAAGGGGTTCAAAATATTTTTAAAACAAATTCTTGGCAGTCCCATAATTTTGAACAAACTCCTAGTTCAATATCAAATAATTAAAGTGGTCTCAATTTTAAAAATATTAATAAAATTTTAAAACTCTAATTTAAATACAAAAATCTAACACTATTATTGTCATGTAATAATGTAGGATTTTATTGGTAGTACGTGAACACCAGGAGCTAATTAATCCACCACAACGAATAACTCCCTTTCTAACAAACTCTGTATATAGCTCTAACAAACCTCAACAGCTAAGACAACCACGGAACACCTCTGTAAATAATCGTAAAAAGAATTTGTTAGCTTAGTATGTATATATATTCATTTTGTATAGTGTGCTCAACAACAATATATGAAAAGTTTATTTGCTCTTGTCTTTCTTTTTTGTTTCATCGGTTAATGGTGAAGATACCAAAGCAAGACTCGCATGGTATTAGAGCAAAGATCCATACATTTACAATCACCTAATCTCTAAATAAAATCTTGAATCAACCATGGAAGATGATAGTCAAATAAGTGATGAATACCAAGATCAACCAGATGATCTTACCCTTTCACCAATCGATAGTCCGTGAATAGTCATGGTGACAAATGTCTGTGATGGGAAAAATTATTTGAGTTGGAACAGATCGATGACCATTTCTCTTAAAGCTAAGAAAAAGTTAGGATTTGTGAACGGAGAAACAAAAAAAAAACAGAAGGAAACATCACTTTAATGATGAAATGGATCACTACTGACACCATGGTAATTCCTAGGCTCTTAAATGCTACAATCAAAGAAATTTGCGATTCATTCATGGTGGTAACAATTGTACGAGATATATGGGAGGAGCTAAAAAGCCTCTACGGTGAGAGCAGTGGTCCTCACCTGTATCAGTTAACACAGGAAATCAACAACCTATGACAAGGTAATGACACCGTAACTTAATATTTTTCATAATTGAAGAAGTTATGGAATGATGTGGATAGTCTAATTCCTATGATGAAATATGTGTGTGATGCTGCAGAACATAATAGGGAAGTAGCAAATACAAATAAATTGATGGATTTTATGATGGGTTTAAGGGAAGAGTTTTCCACCATAGTCAATCAAATTATATTGTTAGAACCATTACCATCTGCTAGTAAGGCGTTCTTCATAATTGTCACTGCTGAAAAACAGAGGAACATTAACAATATGTCAAAAGGTGTGAATAACATGAATATTGCTCTGTTAGCAAATCCTGCTGTACACAGTGATCCAACAAATGATAAACGACTGAATTGGAGTAAAGATGGTGGAAACAAAAGAGGTTTTGTAAAAAACAAAGACAAGGTGTGCAACTACTATCATGAAATCGGACATATCAGGGAAACATGATTCAAATTGAACGGGATACTAGAATGGTATAAAGAACTTCAATGTAAAAAAGGGAAGGGTATATTTGCGGGGGCAGCAGCATTAGACAATCTAATTAATGAAGGACAAGAAACACAGGAGAATCAAATAGATGTTGCCACTCTCGCAAAACAAGTGCAGGAACTTATGCGAATCATCAAAGGTAAACAAGTCGCTAAAGCACATCATGTAGCTTACAACAGCTATGCAAGTAACTCCCCTACCTCTAACAGTTCATTTTGTAGTAGCGAAAAATATGACAATGATTCATGGATAGTAGATTTGGGGGCCTCTACGCATATGTGCTCGAAACCTAGCTTATTAGAAAATCTCATAATAGGATACACCAAACTAGTAATCCTACTTGATGGTTCTTATAGAAATGTTACTACTGTTGGAAAAATAAATATGCACCTAAAATTGACTCTTTCAAATGCCCTATGTGTACCAACTTTTAATCAAAATCTTATGTCAGTTTAAAAAATTGCCACCGAAAATAAATTGATAGCCATTTTTGCTGACAACAAATTTTTTTACAGGACCTATGGAGTGACGATATTGTAGCGATAGTCAAAGCAGAAGGACGCATTTATAGTCTTATTACCGAAAATTTTACCACCAGCTTAAAAGGTCCATCTCTCAAGTTTTACGTAAATAAATCATTTGCTAATTTTGTATCCAATGATTATACTTTGTGGCATCATTGATTAGGAAACGTATCATCGAGTAAACTTTTGCATGTACCAATTTCTATTTCAAAAACTCCTCCTAAATTTTGTTGTGACATTTGTCCTCTTGTAAAATAAGAAAGAAAACCTTTTTCAAGGCATGAAATAATAGATACAAAATCCTTCAAATAGTTGCAAGTCGATGTCTGGGCCCGTACAATACTCCAAACATTGATGGATCAAGATTTTTTCTTACCATAGTTGATGAATTTTCACGTGCTACATGGACTTACTGAATAGTCCATTGAAACCTTTATGCATAAGAATCGATAACGGAACCGAATTCACAAACCAATCTTGCCAAATTTTGTTTTATGAGAAAGGCATCATTCACCAAAAATCTTGCGTTTACACATCACAGCAAAATGGTGTTATGGAATGTAAGCACAAACAGCTTTTGCAAATTACCTGAGCACTCATTTTCTAAGCCAAATTGCCTATAATGTTTTAGGGGAAAGCTCTCCTAAGGGCTACCTTTTTAATCAATCGCTTACCTACAAAAATACTCGTATGGATGACTCCATTTGAAAAACTCTACTAAAAAAACAAATTTCAACCATTTGCACACATTTGGATGCCTTTGTTTTTTAATAAACACCAAACCTTTCAAAGACAAACTTGAACCACATGCATGAAAATGTATATTCATTGGATACGTATTTGGTCAAAAAGGATACAAATTATTTGAGTTGGATTAAAAAAAATTATTTCAAGAGATGTCACATTTCATGAATACCTATTTCCATACCAAAATATACCTGCTTCACCTCAAGCTAAATAGCCAAATCAACCCACATATCAACCTATTTTTTTTCCTCAGCCCAATTTCCCTACATCTATAACACATGACCTTCTTAATCCTACCAGGCCCACTACACCTCCACTCCTTTTACCCATATTAGACAACAACTCATATGACAACGTACTCGATCCAACACCTATTATTACCATACTCGGTACACACATTTCTATCCCCACCCGCCCTCCTGTATTACCTTCTTCTTCATTTATTCCACACACCAGTACACGTATACGCACCAGACCCAAATACCTTGACCACTATATCTTCCTTGCCACTGCTGATGCTTCGATTATTGCTACTAATGGCTCGTCACTCTCCTTGGATACACTCAATATTCCCTCACCTAAATTTCCCTTTTTTCTTCTGCTTACATGTCGTTTATGGCCGATGTTTCTAGTGATTATGAACCACTGTCATATGAAGCCGCTCAAAATGACCCGTTATGGGTTGGTCTAATGAAAGCAGAGTTAGCGGCTCTAGAGGAAAATGAAACTTAGGTAGCCTCCAATCTACCGAGAGGGAAACGTCCCCTAGATACGAAATAGGTATACAAGATTAAATGCAACCTAGATGGCTCAGTAGAACAGCAGAAAGCAAGACTTATTGTTAAGGGTTTCCGCCAATGCATCAAAATTGATTATTCCGATGTTTTTTCACCGGTGGCTAAGGTTACAACAATCAGATTATTCTTTGCCATTGCTGCTGCTAATTGTTGACCACTCCATCATATCGACGTCATTAACGCTTAATTGCACAGTTACGTCAACGAAGAATTATATCTCTAGCCTCCTAAAGGTTATGATAAACTATAGGATGGTCAAGTCTGTCGTATGCGGAAATCTCTTTATGACCTGAAACAGGCTGGCAGACAATGGAACAAAACTCTCTCTAATACACTTCTTGACTATGGGTTCATTCAAGCAACATCTGATTATTGTCTATTCAGCAAAGGTATCAGTTCGTCTTTCCCTCAATTATTATCTATTATCTATGTGGATGATCTATTAGTTTTATGTCTTGATGAGTCTGAGATTATTGGTGTTAAAGCATATCTAGATAGCAAATTCACTATTAAAGAGTTAGGATACGTGAAATTTTTTGTGGGTATTGAGGTTGCTCGTTCTGCTAATGGTATTTACTTATCTCAATCTATGTACATTTCATATATTTTACGTGATGTTGGTTTGGAGGAGCTACGACCTGCCTCGACCCCAATCTCACTAGGTACTAAGTTGTCATACGACGAGGGGGTTATTTTACTGAATCCTGAAAAATATCAACGTTTGGTGGGTCAATTGCTTTATCTGAGTTTTACTCGTCCTGACTTATTTTTCGTGATTCAGTATCTCAGTCAGTTTAACACTGAACCAAGGCAACCACATTGGGACACACTCGTATATGTTTTACGATACACTAATGGCACACGACATCGTCATCTTTTTTTATCTAGTTTAAGCTACTGTTTCGCTGCAAGCTTTTTCTGATTCTGACTGGGCTGGTTGTCTATTATCCCGCAAATCACTTATTGGCTATTGTGTATTCTTGGGACGGTCACTGGTTTCATAAAAGACTAACAAACAATCCACAGTTAGTCGTTCGTCCGCAGAATTTGAATACAGAAGCATGTCTATTACAGTTTGTGAACTCTAGTGGCTTTCCTATTTGTTACAGGATTTACAGGTAAAGTCTACATCTCTGTATATTTTGTGTTGTGATAACAAAGCAGTCATTCATATATATGAAAATCCCATCTTTCACGAGCGTACCAGGCATTTAGAAATCGACTGTCATCTTGTACGGAATGTTGTTAAGGAAGTCTTCATCGTTACTGCTCACATCCCTTCAAAACAATAATTGGCCGACAGTTTTACCTAGGCTCTTTCCGCAGAAACCATTCGTATCACTAGTGCCAAGTTGGGTCTCGTAGACTTCCCAACTTGAGGAGGGGATGTTGGTAGTACGTGAACACCAGGAGCTAATTAATCCACCACAACGTATAAGTCCCTTTCTAACAAACTCTGTACATAGTTCTAACAGTCCTCAACAGCTAGGACACCTATGCAATGCTTCTGTAAATAATCGCAATAGATTTAGTTAGCTCAGCATGTATATATATGCAGTTTGTACGGTGTGTTCAACAACAATATACGAAAAGTTTATTTGCTCTTCTCTTTCTTTTTTGTTTCATTGGTTACTCGTAGATTTGCTTAAATATTAAAATACTGTAAATATATATAAGGTTACCGCTAATTTATCAAAAAATTGACGATATCATATTATCATTAATTTTTCGATTAATTTAGGACTAAATTTTAATGCCTTTTAAATAATAAGGATTAATTTTTACTTTTCAAAATATTACAATTAAATTTGTTAGAAAATGTAACTTTAGGACCAAAAAATACCCTTTTGCGTTTTCTTATAACTGTTAATTTTTTTGGTTTTTGGTAATCAGGATACGTTTGTTTTTGTGAGAGATTGTTGCTACTGTTGTTCTGCTTCCTGTCACTTTTGCTCAAGTCATTGCCATGACTGGTTGTTACTTTCGTAGAATTGTCAAATTAATTTGATCATGACATGTGCAATAAGAATAACATCATTTTTTTTATTCTTAAAATATAAGGAAAGGAAAGAGCAGAAATTCTTCGGACAAGTAAGTTATGTAATTTAATTTAAATTATAAAAATAATAAAATAGTTCAATAAATGATTTAAATTAATAACTTGAAATTTGACAGAAAAATATAATTTAATTAGTATAAACTAGACTCATATCAAACTTGTGATGAGAAAATCTAATATAGAAATTGTATATAAAGATTAAGGTCTCATGCAGTTGCTCATATTATTCTTAAGCATACGGATCATCTGACTTGTTAAGAACGTTTATAGATTGAGAAAATTGTAGAAAGACGTTAATCACATGTTGTGAATGTTTTTCGTGAAGGTTCCGAGAGATTGAAGCTCGTTTTGTCTACAAAAATTGTTTCGAAAGTTAAGATGGAATCAAAATCAAGTGTTCCTCATTTTTTTCATTTTTAACTCTTTTATAAACAATCCGAAACACGTAATAAGATTTATAATACATGTTAGAGGATTTACTTAAATATTAAAATACTATAAATATATATAAGGATATCGCTAACTTGCCAAAAATTTGAGGATATCACATTATCATTAATTTTTTTATTAATTTAGGGCTAAATTTTAATGCCTATCAAATAATAAGGATTAATTTTTACTTTTCAAAATATTATAATGAACTTTGTCAGAAAATGTAACTTTAGGACCCGTTTGCTTTTTCTTATAACTGTCAATTTCTTTTTATTTTTTTGCCAGTGATGGCCTTCTGTTCTGCTCCGTGTCGCTTTTGTTCAAGTCGTTGGTTTTTATTTTCAAAATGTAAGGATACGAAGGAGCGGAAATTGGACGGAAACGATGGCGACGTTTTCCTCTGTCTTACTCTTTCGGAACCCAATGTTAAGTACTATCGGTACCAACGTCTAAAGCTAAGAAGCATGGTAATGAATACCTTTCTGTACCGGCTGGTACCGGCTAATACGTACCGTTCCGGCCGGAAATCGGTACCGGTACCGGTACGGGTATATATGGTATCGGTATAAAATACCGGTCGGTATCGCCCAATTTTATTGGTACCGGTCGGTATTCAAAATACCGGCCGGTACCGGAAATTTTAAAAAATTAGGGGACTTTTTTGCAAAATTTTTAAAATTTTTAAAATTTCCTTCCCTCCCT
>JANSVA010011977.1:0-15673 GCA_025504915.1 Erythroxylum reticulatum | reverse complement strand
TGAGTTTGAAAGAATTAAATACAAGACTGAGACAATGAATAGAGTTACTGGAAGATTTTAATGTACAAATGAGTATTTCCTAGTAAAGCTAGTGTTGTACTATGATGCATTGAACAGAAAATTCAATAACAATGTATCACAAAATCAGATTTTGAGGTTACGAAACCTAATGCAATAAAAAGAATAGAATGTCGAGTTAAATTTTGGGGCAAAATGAAGTATTATTAGCTGCATTGAAATTTAAAATCAGTTTGTATGCAAAGATTAGCAAAGCCAAAATTGAGGATCCAGAATTGTGAATCTTATTGAGGAATTGAAAATGAAAATGAATTTTAAAGTCCAAATAGGAAAAATGTTACTTTGTGATTGAAATGAAAAGGATGTGTACCTGGTAAAGATGATTGAGCAAAGATATGGTTAAAGAGAGCGTGAGTAACAACCTAAGCTATAAATCTAAATAAGAATGTGCCGAAACAACATTTAGTGACTAGGAATGTAGAACCAAGTAACTAAATGTTTGAATTACCAACAATCCTAACTGTTGGGGATATGCGTAAAGCTTATATTTTGGATTTCATAGGAATATGAGATTGATGTATAGTTCTAATTGACTATAGGCATAACAATTGTTTTCATAGTAACATCAGTAGAATACTGTATGGGGCATTATATGACAAAAAGGGTAACAAACCCTTACATTGAAATAAAGAGGGCCTAAAAATGGCAGAAGGCCAAAATTGATTCGAGATACTATTGATGAGTGAAATGAATCTGTAATAGGAGTTAAATGATCCAAGATAATGACGAATGAGTTAGGTGGATCAATACTGGACATATGGAATACAGTGAGACAGACGTAAGAGTTAATTGTATTAGCACTAAAGAGCTATGAAATATCTAGTGAAAGATAAAACACTTTTAAGAGTATCACCTTGCCAAGGTGAGCTTAGATAAAGATCAAGATGTGATCAGATTTGGAAAAAGGATGAACTAAGCTCGAATTGTATTGGTCCATATGAAGTTATTGATAGGATAGGACCAATAACTTATGAGTTGTATTATCAATAAATATGTCTCAAAATTATAATGTGTGATATGTGAGTATGTTAAGAAATAATGATATGATTTGACAGAGATGTATTGATAGCTTACAAAGTGGAAAATTTTGAGTAATCTGAAATATATTGATGAAATAGTTAAGATAGTATGATATCTAAACAAGTGAATGAGAGACCTATTGAGTCTATCAACTGTGTTCATTTGGAAGAAAGTATTCAAGTGGTGAACTTATATGGGAAACGGAGGAGCATATGAGGAAAAATATATATAATATATATATATATCCTTGCCTTATTGATCAATCAGATATTAATTTCGAGGACAAAATTTCTTTTAAGGAGGGGAGAGTTGTAACATCCCATTACCCATGTTAATGTTAAAATAGTAAATATGAGAGATTACCGAGAAATTAGAAACACATTTCATGCTCATGCATCACACGATATGCACATATACGTGAATATTGAACATTTGCGCATAAAAATAATTGTACATACATTCATTGACAATTTCTGGGTATAATTGTTTTTATATATGAGTATATTGAGGAATGCAATTTTGTGTTGAAAATTGATTTGGAGAGTGTAATTGTTGATTTAGAATTTTTGAAATTTTTGGAGAAATTTATGAAAATTGTTAGGTATTTTAGCTAGGAAAAATTGTCAAGTGGCAAAATAATTGTCAAATGGTAGTAGAAATTACTGTCCAATGGCCATGAAAATTTTGATAAATGACTTTAGGATTTATTGAACATTTGCGCATAAAAATAATTGTACATACATTCATTGACAATTTCTGGGTATAATTGTTTTTATATATGAGTATATTGAGGAATGCAATTTTGTGTTGAAAATTGATTTGGAGAGTGTAATTGTTGATTTAGAATTTTTGAAATTTTTGGAGAAATTTATGAAAATTGTTAGGTATTTTAGCTAGGAAAAATTGTCAAGTGGCAAAATAATTGTCAAATGGTAGTAGAAATTACTGTCCAATGGCCATGAAAATTTTGATAAATGACTTTAGGATTTATTGACAAGTTCCAATAAAAATTGGGTAATAATTGGATTAGAAATTGAAATTGATGGGACTAGTTAAATGAAAGAACCAATCAAATGCTTTAAAAATTGGACATGTAGTAAGTGACAAATATCACTTGCCAAACAATGCCTTAAACCCACTACTCTTTTAATTAAAAAGACCCCCCCCCCCCCTTTGTTGTTTTTCACGATGCTTCTCTATACAAGGGGGAAATTGGTGCTTTGCTTTGGTTCTCTCCATTTTTGTAGCTTCTCTTGTCCCTCTCTTCTTCTTGATTTTTATTCTTTAAATCTCCATTCATGTTAAACCCAACCCTCTTATCTTTCATGCTACTCTTTCACCTTGCTTTCTCTTTCATTCTCACCAAAAACCCAAACCTTTCAACCTGAAGATGATGATGAACGTGTGATGCTTGGGAGCTAGGTCTAGTATTGTTTTTGAAGAATCTGAAGTGAAACCAAGTAAGTTATGCTTTAAATGTCATGGGTATTGTTAAATAAAACTAGAATGATAAAAAATGTGGGATTGATGACTTGATTATATGAGTTGTATGTGTGTGACGTGGATGGTGAAAAATCTATATAACTTTCTTGTTTTTGTAATTTTGAATGATCATTAATGACCCATGATTTATTATAGAGATGTTTTGGAAGTTGGATGATCCATATAATGATGTTAGGATGAGTGTAGAAAATCAATTATGAATGGGTTAATGAATATGTTCTGGTTTTAGATAATGATCAAATGTAGATCATGAATTGATTTGTGAATGTTTTGGATTTCAAATGGGGTTGATAATGAAGAGTTTTGGGGTAGAAAAAGTGACCTTGGTATGAGTAGTGTTAGGATAAGAATTGGAAACAAAATTTGGTAGTTGAGCTGGAAAATGTTGCAGCAACATGATCTCTGAGTATGCTTCAGTCTTTTAGCCATAACGTCTTTTATAGTTGTTAAATTGTGATGATTATTAATTTGATTAAACTAGAAACATAGGGCTACACTTTTTATGAAGATATCAAATTTAAATTCTGTCTTTAAGAATCCCAAAAGTTGACATGAAATTGAGAATTGGGTATAGTATATTGTTGGATGAATGTATATGTTATGTTTTGAGTGTATAAGAATGTGTTATAATTTAGGTGTTTATGATCAAGTGGGGAATATGAAATGTGTATGGATGATTTTGAGTTTAAATTGTATATATTTAAAGAAGTTATCCGTTTGAGATGATGAATCAAATGAGTGAGAATTGAGGGTGAATGAAATTTGATTAGTGTTTGAGTGGTTATGGAGTGATATTGCATTAGAAATGGAGAATTTGGGAAGATTATGTGTGGAAGTGATGTTAGAATGGTTGTAGGATCCATTGGAGGGGTTTTGGAGAAAGAAAATTGAGTAAACCCAAAGGTTACACGGTTAGGCCGTGTAAATTGACACGACCGTGTATTTTTTATGCAAAAACACTACCAGACCCGAAAGAAACACGGGCTACTCGTATGAATTCACATGGCCATGTGTTTTGACCCCCAAAAATGGAAAAATGTCATTTCAGAGTCTTCACAAAAGTTGTAGATCTAGAAGTATTCTTCGAAACCGTCTAAAAATAACATTAATATGACATCTATATCAAAAGTTATGGCATTTGTCCCAAGGGATGTTTGTTTATGAAGGATTGACTTATCAATGTTGTTTAATGAGATGTTTAGGCTTGTTAGTCATATTAAAGGAGCCTAGTTGAAGTAGGATCGAATTATTAACATAAGAAGAGTGTCCTAAGTGTTATGATTCAAAGATCTTGATAATTGGTTATGAGACATGTATTAAGAATGTACACCCGAGAATGTCATTGAACATGCATTGTACATATTCAATATACATATGTATGCATCAATAGACACTTATACAATTGTGAAAAATTGTGATGCATATGTTTGCATGATATAGAGGAACATATAGAGCACCAATATACAAACATTTCTAGACCTTGTACATATTCAATATACATATGTGTGCATCAATAGACACTTATACAATTGTGAAAAATTGTGATGTGTATGTTTTGCATGATATAGAGGAACATATAGAGCACCAACATCTAGACATTTCTAGACCTTGGAAGCAAATGCCAATCTGAAGCATATTGTGAGTCGACCTAGATGGTCTTATTCACTCTTTGTTATGTTTCAAATTTCTGCTTTGAATTGCTATTGAAATGAAATGTGATTGTTCTGATTCCAGACACTGAATGTCTGAGGAGTTTGATAAATGCATGAGTAATAATAGAACTCCTTGTATGTGAATTAGACAAAATATGTGATTTCTTAAATTGATTCCGAACCTAGTTCCGAAGAAAAATGTGAATATGCATATGAATGAAAAAGAATGATTCTCAAATTAAATGTTGAATGCCGGACTAATGTCTAATGATATGTAAAAGTGAAAAGTTGATCATATGTGATTGATACATTTCATTACATGAATGTGTGAAAGATAAAGGCAATTGTGACCGGAGTAGCCACCGAAAAAGAGCTTAGAGCTCAAAATGTGAAAAAGAGCCTAGAGCTCAGAAAGTGATTAAGAGCCAAAGGCTCACTATGTAAAATAAGCTAGATATCTTCAACGAATATGGGACAGTTATTAATGAGCCTAGTATCCCCAATAGATATGAGATAGTTATTAATGAGCCCGGTATCCACAATGAATACGGGACAGTTTTAGGCGCTCGATCACAACAAAGAAATAAAATAAAAAGTGAGGCTCATAAGTATTGCATATGCATAAGATAAGTTAGGCACCCCTCCCTCGTGAGTCACAAGCCCGACGTCCTAAGTGACATCTGAACGCGTATCCTATAAGGGTGGCGTGCCCACACCAGGAGAAACCTCAAAACAACTCACTTCTCCTATTTTCAAACAGATTTTGGGAAACCTAAAACTAGAATTTCAAGTTGAATTGTTCAGAACATTTGTGGCTCTATGTCTCTAGTTTATTTAGAGACAACAATCATCTCATTTGGAGATCCCATAACAAAAATATGGCTGAAAGAATCAAATAGGATTTTGACCTCAATTTTATTGCACCTGTCTTGGGGAAATTAGCATAACTATCATTAGGAATATGAAATTAAGATCATCTTAGGACTTTTTGAAAAAAGACTTCGAGATCTACAACTTTCATGAAGACCTTGAAGCCAGATTTTATCATCTGTTAGAGCAGACGATAGGATCAGACGAAACCAAACCAAAAAGCTGATGAATTGGGAAAATTGCCATAACTTTCCCTAAACATATTTTATTAAGGTGTTCTTAGGTTGGTTTGAAATAGAACTTCAAGATATACAACTTTAATGAAGATTTTGAAGACAAATTCTATCGTCTGAAGGGTCAAAAACGGAGTAGACGATAGGATCAGACGAAACCAAACGAAAAAGTAGACGAAGTAAAAAACAAGATGAATTGGGAAAATTGCCATAACTTTCCATAAAGATATTGGATTAAGGTGTTATTTGATATTTTGAAAGATTACTTCAAGATATACAACTTTCATGAAGACCTTGAAGACAAATTCTATCTTCTGAAGGTTCAAAAATGGAGTAGACGATAAGATCAGACGAAACCAAACGAAAAAGCAGATGAAGTGAAAAAGCAGATGAATTGGGAAAATTGCCATAACTTTCCCTAAAAATATTGGATTAAGGTTTTATTTTGATAATTTCAAATATGAATTCAAGGTCTACAACTTTTATGAAGACCTTGAATACAAATTCTATTTTCTGAAGAGTCAATAATGGAGTAGACGATAGGATCAGACGAAACCAAACAAAAAAGCAAACGAAGTGAAAAAGAAGATGAATTGGGAAAATTGCCATAGCTTTCCCTAAAAATATTGGATTAAGTTTTTATTTAGATAGTTTGAAAGATAACTTCAAGATATACAACTTTTATGAAGAACTTGAAGACAAATTCTGTAGTTTGTAGGGTCAAAAATAGAGCAGACAATAGGATCAAAAACCAAACAAAAAAGTAGACGAAGTGAAAAAGTAGACAAATCGAGAAAATTGCCATAACTTTCCCTAAAGATATTGGATTAAGGTGTTCTTTAATAGTTTGAAAGAAAACTTTAAGATCTACAACTTTTATGAAGACCTTGAAGACAAATTCTATCGTCTAAAGGGTAAAAAATGGAGTAGACGATAAGATCAGATGAAACCAAATTAAAAAGCAAATGAAATGAAAAGGCAGACAAATTAGGAAAATTGCCATAACTTTCCCTACAGATATTGGATTAAGGTTTTATTTAGATAGTTTGAAAGAGGAATTCAAGAACTACAACTTTCATGAAGATCTTGAAGACATTCTATCGTCTGAAGTGTCAAAAATGGAGCAGACGATAGTACAGAGAAGGAGAAGTTTCGGTCAACAACAGAAGAAGTAGAAAGTCAACTATAGAAGATATGACGTCATCACAGATGATACATCTTTACGGATGATATGATATTATCACAGAAAATACATCTTTAGAGATGATATGACATCATCACAGACGATACTATCTATACTCCTAAGCATCTCCCTTTATAAGGACCATAACTTTCAACTTCAATGTCTAAAAATTTCATACTATATACCGTTGGAAAGCTAGAAAGATTATTTACAACTTTCTAGAAGGCACATGTGCCTAAATCATCCTAGATTAATCCAAGTTTTCCCCTAAAGTCAAAACACAAATTTTTCCCTTATGAAAACTTTAAAAATGCAATGTACAAACTTGAGACAGAGTCATGAACAAAAATTTAATCATATTCCATTTGCATTAAAAGATAAGAGTTTTGTAAAGCTTTAGTGGGCATTTCAAGTCGCAAGTACATTAATATCTAAAAATCCCAAAATACAAAAGATACATGAACCATGATTTGCTTAAAATGCAACTAAAGCCTTGTTTTATAAGATTTACTTGAAATCTAAAATAAACAAAGATCGGAGTGAAACCTTGACCATTAAATACTCGATATCTTGTTCATCACCTAGATATGGGGAGGAGAATGGGGGTGAGCGTAAAGCTCGTGTGTAACAATTTTATAATCGGTAACAAGTAAAACCATTTATAAAATCACTTCCATTGCAAAATTTATAGTTATGCAAACTGTGTATGCATCACTCTTTTCAACCTATTGTGAGCACATAAGCATATCAAAATGGTTCAGGTGGATCCAAACAGAGCGTACTGTGCATTTCCACATAATGGTCTTGCATAGCCATGGACTTACAGTTGTCCAAGGAGCTTCAGGGTACTAGAGGGCAGGCAGGAGAAGCCTTTGGTCAAAGTGTACTTGACTTAACTTAGGGGACCACCATAAACCCACATAACACGTATTTCAAGACTTGTAAAATATATTGTCCAAAAGGCACATTTCAGAAACTTGATTTCTTAAGCTTAATATCCTTTCAAAAATCATTTTCATATATTAAACAAAATTCATATGCAAAATATGCAACACATTGTCAAAACATTCAAAGAGTAATAAATGCACATTTTTAAAGTAGTTGGAATCATTTATTTCCATTTCTTGAAAGAGACATTAATGACTCATTACTTAATTATAAAAAAGTAACTCACCTTGAATTCCTTGCTTAATAAAATGGCTTAAGAATGTCTTTCCTCTTGCTCTTCTTGCCTCTCTTTATCCTCTTCTTGATTTCCTTCATAAATGACAAAATTCCCATTCAATAGGAAATTCCATTTAAGAACCCATAAAGCACATTCACTAAAATTGACTCTAGATTGCTTAAGCCCATGCATTTCCTAAACTTCATGAACCAAAACCCTTCCCTATATCCAAAGTATAAAAATCAACCTTACCTTGAATCTTCGCCAATTTATGAGATTATTGGCTCTAAAGAAGGCTCTTCCCTTCCTCTTTCTTTTTCCCTTCTTAAGTAACCTCAAACTCTCTCTTTAAGACTATGAAAAGATGAAACCTAGCTCAAAACTTCATTCTTTTCTCAACTTCACTGAAACCCTTCTTTCTCACTTTTTCATTTTCATATATCACTTCTTCTTTCACCTATTCCACGTTTTTCTTGTTCTCAAGCACAAAACAACACCTTTCCTTTCCCATTTTACCCTTAATGAATGAGAAAAGTCCACCTTGCCCTTCCTTTAATGCCTTAGTGCTTTTAACCTTAAGTAAACTACCTAAAATACCCCTTTATGCATTTATTTACCACATTTACTTCAACTAACCCATGAAATAAATTCCACTAACATAGACATAATAAAAAAAATTAATTCCTAAAAAATTCACTTATCCAAACCTCATAATTATCTAAATCATGTTAACTAAAAAAAACATTCGGGGGCCAACATTTCTCCCCCTTTTAAAAGAATTTCGTCCTCGAATTCTTACCTGAGTCATTGAAGAGGTTTAAATACTTCTCCTTCATGGCTTCCAAGGGCTCCCACGTGGCCTCTTCTACTAAATGGTTTCTCCATATGACTTTTACTAGTTGAACTATCTTATTCCTGAGGACCCTTTCCTTAGTGTCCAAAATCTCTACTGGAGTCTCCTCATAAATCAAATCATCTCTTAACTGAACCTTAGTGGTCTAAATAATGTGGGATGGATCCGATTTATATCTCCTCAATATGGAAACATAAAAGACATCATGAATCTGTGATAATTCCGGTGGTAACGCCAACCTATAGGCTAGTGGTCTAATCCTCTCAATAATCTCATAGGGACCCACATATCTCATCACTCCTTTCCAAGGAGATGTCTTAAGGAAAACTTTCTCTCTGACTTCATACTCCATCTCCTTTTGGTGTGCATCAGTATAGCTTTTCATTCTATCCTAAGCCGCTTTAAGCCTTTGCTTAACTAACTTGACCTTGTCAACTGTCAGCTGAATCAACTCTGGTCCTATTAGTTTTCTTTCTCCTTCTTCATCCCAACATATAGGAGTTCTACACCTCCTTCCATACAATGCTTCATAAGGAGCCAATTGAATGCTCAAATGGTACGAATTATTTTAAGCAAATTTGACCAATGACAAATGTTCATCCCAAGCTCGTTTGAAATCCATCACACATGCCCTATGCATTCCCTCAAGTGTCCGAATGGTCCTTTCAGATTGATCATCTGTCTGGGGATGAAAAGCAGTGCTAAACTGTAACTTTAGTTCCCAGAGCCTCTTGTAAGCTTCCCCATAATCTCAAAGTAAACCGAGGATCCCTGTCAGAAACTATGGAGTCTGGAATCCTATGCAGTCTCAGTATCTCATCGATATACTTCTTTGCTAGTACATACAGAGAATCAGTTTGTTTAATTGCCAGAAAATGGGCTGACTTCATCAACCGATCAACAATAACCCATATGGTATCATGCTTCTAACTGGTCTTGGGCAAACCCATCAGAAAATCCACGGTTACCCGTTGTCATTTTCACTCAGGAATAGACAATGGAGTTAACTTGCCTGAAAGTGCCTAGTGTTTAACCTTGACTTGCTGACACACTAGACACCTACTTGCATACTCTACTACATCCCTTTTCGTGCCTTTCCACCAAAAATGCTCTCTCAGATCTCTGTACATCCTGGTGCTACATAAATGTATGGCATAAGATGCATTGTGTGCCTCATCTAGTATTTCATCCTTTACTTTCTTTACATTCGGGATACAAAGTCTGTTTCCTACAACTGCAAGTCCATCATCCCTCACTACCACTTTAGATGTCTTGTCGTCCTGAATTTCTTCCCAGAGTTTGCTTAATTCTGTATCTTGTGCCTGTAACTCCCTAACTTGCTCCCTGAGTATCGGTCTTATTCTGAAGTTAGCAAGAATGCAATTTGGTTCCTCCTGTTTCAAGCTTATCCTAAGCTTAGCCATCTCTTCTAATAGTGGCAGATAAACTGTTTGAACATGAGCTATAGAGGATTTCCTGCTCAAGGCATCCGCTACCACATCCGCCTTTCCTGGATGGTACTCAATTAACAGGTCATAATCCTTGAGTAACTCTAACCACCTTCTCTGTCTCAAATTCTACGCTGTCTGGCTGAGTAAGTAGTTGAGACTTTTATGATTGATAAAAACTCTTGTCTGAACCCCATATAAATAATGTCTCCAAATTTTTAAGGCAAAGATTACTGCTGCCAATTCCAGATTATAAATTGGGTAATTTAACTCATAGGGCTTCAGTTGTCGTGAAGCATAAGCCATCACCCTATCTCCCTGCATCAATACACAACCCAGACCCTTTCTTAAGGCATCACTATACACTGTATAACCCTCATCTCCAGTAGGCAAAATCAAAACTGGAGCACTTGTCAATCTGTGCTTAAGCTCCTCAAAGCTTTTCTAACATTCCTCACTCTAGATAAATTTATGATTCTTCCTCAATAACTTAGTCATCGGCGCGGATATCATAGAAAATCCTTCAATAAATCTTCTATAATAACCTACCAGACTTAGAAAACTCCTCAACTCTGTCACTGCCTTGGGTGCATGCCAATTCACCACAGCTTTAACCTTCCTCGGATCAACATGTACCCCATCCTTCGAAATCACATATCCAAGGAATACTACCTCATGAAGCCAAAACTCACACTTGCTGAACTTAGCATAAAGCTCCTTCTCCTTCAGTGTTTGCAATACTATTCTAAGATATTTCTCATATTCTTCTTCACTCTTGGAATACACCAGAATGTCATCGATAAACAATATGACAAACTGATCCAGATACTCCTTGAAGACCCTATTCATAAGATCCATAAAAGTAGCTGGGGAATTGGTCAACCCAAATGACATGACTAAAAACTCATAATGTCCATACTATGTCCTGAAAGCTATCTTGTTTACATCAGACTCCTCGATTCTGAGCTAATGATAGCTTGACCTGAGATCAATCTTTGAAAAGATCGTTGCTCCCTGCAGCTGGTCAAACAAATCATCTATTCGTGGTAGAGGATACTTGTTCTTAATGGTTACCTTGTTGAGTCTCTGGTAATCAATGCACGTACGCCATGTTCCATCCTTCTTTTTAACAAACAGAACCTGCGCTCCCTAAAGGGACAAACTTGGTCTTATATACCCCTTCTCTAGCAGTTCTTCTAACTATTTATTAAGCTCCTTTAGCTCTGTTAGAGCCATTCTATAGGGTGGTATAGAAATGGGTACGGTTCTAAGAATCAAGTTGATGGCAAACTCGATTTCCCTCACTGGTGGCAAACTAGGTAAGTGTTCCAGAAATACGTCTAGAAATTCCCTCACAATTGAAAAATCTTCTAACTTCCTTTCATTCACATTAGTATCCACGATGCATACCAAAAAGGCTTCACACCCTTTTTCCATCATCCTGTTAGCCAATAAAGCCGAAATAATTCTTAGTGATGGTGTCTTCCGGCCCCCTCTAAAAATCACTTTCCCACCATTGCCTAGATCAAATTCCACCTCCTTAAGGCCACAGTCCAACTTCGCATGATATTTCTCCATAACATCCATTCCCAGTTTAACATCTAAGCCTTTTAGGTCTAGAGGTAGGAGGTCCACTACTAATCTAGCACCCTCAATATGGAGTTCATAACCCTTATACACTTGACTGATTACCACATTCCTCCCTAGAGGTGTACTAACAAGAAAAGGACTATTCAAAGACACTGAATTCACACCATGTAAAATCATACTTGCAGAAACAAATGAATGCATGGAGCCATAATCAATCAAAACATATACTTCAAAATTAAGTAACTGAGTCATACCCGTGACAACTTCAAGGACGGCTGCAGCTTCCTCTCTAGTCATAGCAAATACCCTAGCCTGTGCTTGACCCCTTGACCTCCCTAGAGGAATAGTCTTCTTTGTAGCTCCAGAACTACCCACCTCTGTGATTGGTCTGGTTCCCACTGTTTCTATTCTCCTTGGGGCTTGCAATTAGGACCCCTCTTGCTTTGTTACTTAGGGACAGTCTCTGATCAGGTGTCTCTTCTCTCTGCATCAGAAACATGCTCCAAGTAACTTGAAACACTCTCCCCTGTGAAGCTTCCCACAATGCTCACATTGGGGATTCATATTCCTGCTGCTCTCCACTTTGTTGTAGCCCCCTGCAGTAGAGGCTTACACTGAAATTGGCCTTGGTTGCTTGTTCCTAGTAGAGGCACTACTTCACACGTCACTCTGTGTGTGGAAGCTCTTCCTACCCTTCTCAGGTGTCGGAGCACTCATCCCTTTCTTGGAAAACTGCCCCCTATTCATTCTCTTCCTGCTCACTTCATTTATGATATTCTCCAGCTTCTCAGTCTAGAGTCCAGCATCTACCAATTGCTGGTAGTCACAGAAACTGTGGATCAAGACTTTCTCCTTGATCCCCAAATGAAGGCCTCCCTCAAACTTGCGATACTTATCCTCCTCATTAGCAACAATATTGGCTGCATACCGTGATAGCTGGGTGAAATTTAGCTCATATTCACTCACACTTATGTCCCTCTGTGTGAGATTTAGGAACTCCCTAGCCTTCTCTTGGATATAGACCCTCAAGAAGTATTTCCTCCTAAAAGCTTCCAAAAAGTCTCTCCATGGCAACATCGAAGGCATATCTTGACTGTGGGGCACTGATTCCCGCCAATGAAGTGCATCCATTTACAGCAAGCTAACTACATAATCCAGCTTCTCTTCATCAGAGCACTTCATCTGAATCAGAACCCTCTTGGTCCTTTTTAACCAGGCTTTAGCCTATTTCGGATTCGTAGTTTCGTTAAAATCTACAGCTTTATACTTGCGGAGCTTATCATACTGTCCACTTCTATCTACTGAAGCTTGCATCAGGACTTGTAGCCCTTGGCCTATGGCATATGAGAAAGCCTGAGCAAAGGCTTAAAAGAAATGTGAATCCATGGAATTTTCTTGAGACATGGGAGGAGGCGGTGGAGGCATCTCATGTTGCACACTAGGTGCCTCAGGATCCGGAGCAGAATGTGTCCCCTCATCTTGTGGGATATAGGATTCATCCGTGCTCCCTTGGCAAGAGCAAGATCGAGTCATAGCCCCTCGAGTTCTCCTTCGAGGTTTCATAGTCACTCCTTCAATTTAAAACATTTAAAAATCTTTAGTTTATGCAAAACAATTTCAAATCATGTAAAACAATGCAATTTGTTCATTTAAAATAATGTATGTTCATTTCATATCTTAGACTACCCACTTCATGCCTAGGATACTCCTAAACCTAGTCCTACACCTAGACCTGAACCTAGTCGCTCTGATACCATAAGTTTTGGGCACCCCGCCCTCGTGAGTTATGGGCCCGATGTCCTAAGTGACATCTCAACGTGTATCCTACAAGTGTGGCGTGCCCATACCAGGACAAACCTCAAAACAACTCACTTCTCCTATTTCCAAACAGATTTTGGGAAACTCAAACTAGAATTTCAATTTGAATTGTTCAAAACATTTGCGGTTCTATGTCTCTAGTTTATTTAGAGACAATAATCATCTCATTTGGAGATCCCATAACAAAGTTATGGTTGAAAGAATCAAATAGGGTTTTGACCTCAATCTTATTGCACCTATCTTAGGGAAATTAGCATAACTATCATTAGGGATATCAAATTAAGATCATCTTAGTACTTTTTGAAAGAAGACTTCGAGATCTATAACTTTTATATAGACCTCAAAGACAGATTCTATCGTCTGAAGGGTCAAAAATGGAGCAGACGATAGGATCAGACGAAACCAAACTAAAAAGCATACGAAGTGCAAAAGCATATGAATTGGAAAAATTGCCATAACTTTCCATAAAGATATTTGATTAAGGTTTTCTTTACATTTTTTGAAATAGGACTTCAATATCTACAACTTTTATGAAGACTTTGAAGATAAATTCTATCGACTGAAGGGTAAAAAATGGAGCAGACAATAGGATCAGATGAAACCAAACGAAAAAGCAGATGAAGTGAAAAAGCAGATGAATTGGAAAAGTTACTATAACTTTCCCTAAAGATATTGGATTAATGTGTTATTTATATAGTTTGAAATAGTACTTCAAGATATAAAACTTTTATGAAGACCTTAAAGATAAATTCTATCATCTGAAGGGTAAAAAATGGAGCAGACGATAGGATCAGACGAAACCAAACGAAAAAGCAGATGAATTGGGAAAATTGCCATAACATTCCCTAAAGGTATTTGATTAAGGTGTTATTTCAATAGTTTGAAAGAGGATTCAAGATCTACAACTTTCATAAAGACCTTGAATACAAATTCTATCGTCTAAAGGGTCAAAAATGGAGCAAATGAAACTAAATGAAAAAGCAGACGAAGTGAGAAAGCAGATGAATTGGGAAAATTGCCATAACTTTCCCTAAAGATACTGGATTAAGGTATTATTTAAATAGTTTGAAAGAGAACTTCAAGATATACAACTTTCATGAAGACTTTGAATACAAATTCTATTATCTGAAGGGTCAAAAATGGAGTAGACGATAGTATATAGAAGGAGAAGTTTCGGTCAACAACAGAAGAAGCAGAAAGTCAACTATAAAAAATATGACGTCATCACAGACGATATGATGTCATCACAGACGATACATCTTTATAGACGATATGATGTCATCACAAACGATATGATGTCATCAAAGACGATACTATCTATACCCCTGAGCATCTCCCTTTATAAGCACCATGACTTTCAACTCCGATGTCTAAAAATTTCATACTATATACCATTGGAAAGTTAGAAAGATGATCTACAACTTTCTAGAAGGCAAATGTGCCTAAATCAGCCTAAATTAATCAAAGTTTTCCCCTAAAGTCAGAAAACAAAATTTTCCTTTATGAAAACTTTAAAAATGCAATGTACAAACTTGAGAGAGAGTCATGAGCAAAAATGTAATCATATTCCATTTGCATCAAAAGATAAGAGTTTTACAAAGCTTTAGTGGACATTTCAAGTCGCAAATACATTAATATCTCAAAATCCCAAAATACAAAAGATACATGAACCATGATTTGCTCAAAATGCAATTAAAGCCTTATTTTATAAGATTTGCTTGAAATCTAAAATAAACAAAGATCGGAGTGATACCTTGACCATTAACTACTTGATATCTTGCTCATCACCTAGATATGGGGAGGAGAATGGGGGTGAGCGTAAAGCCCATGGGTAACAATTTTATAATCAGTAACAAGTAAAACCATTTATAAAATCACTTCCATTGCAAAATTTACAGTTATGCAAACTATGTATGCATCACTCTTTTCAACCTATCATGAGCACATAAGCATATCAAAATTTTTTGGGTGGATCCAAAACAGAACGTACTACGCATTTCCACATAATAGTCTTACATAGTCATAAACTTATGGGAGTCCATAAAGGAGCTCCAGGCCACTAGCGAGCAGGCGGGAGAAGTCTTTTGTCAAAATGCACTTGACATAACTTAGGGGACTACCACAAACTCATATAACACATATTTTAAGACTTTTAAAACATATTGCCTAAAAGGCACATTTTGGAAACTTGATTTCTTAAGCTTGATATCCTTTCAAAAATCATTTTCATATATCAAACAAAATTCATATGCAAAATATG
>JANSVA010011929.1:0-15679 GCA_025504915.1 Erythroxylum reticulatum | reverse complement strand
TCGATCCTTTCTTCTTTCTTATTTCTGGTAACCTTTATTTATTTTTCTTACCTTGCTTAATAACCTTTCCTAGAAGCCAAGTGGGGAATCTAATTGGACTTATATAATTGAAGCTCCAATAAGCCCGGAATTAATTTAATCTCATTATAATTAATTCCAACTTATTAACCAAATGTCATCCCACTAAAGACAATTAGATGAACTCTTGAATTACTAAATATTATGAGAGCACATGTTTCAAATAAGATGTCCAATTGCAAGCTCTATTATGAACCATATTATAGCCATCTACACAATAAAGGGTAAAATTACCGTTTTGTCCTTAATTGATTTTTCTTTCTAGATCTCCAGCTTTACTCTATATGGTGATTAACACACAATATCTCATCTTGATGTTAAGACTAGTCCATCAAACTGCTGATGCCAATTTAATCACCAATCTCTGTAAAACATCTAAAAGTGATGATATCACTATAAACTCTTTATTTGAATGAATGTTCCCTGATACATGTTTCAATTAATAATTCCAATATGCAGACACTAGATTAATACTCTACAAAAATAATTCTGATCATATCAAGAATTATAATAAACACATATGAGTTCACCACTCTTCAAGATTGTGGTTCACAATAAAAGAATGCTAAAGTATATGTTTTAAGATTAAAGAAACGGCCTACTTTAATCTTTAAAAATATACGTGATTCCAGATTCATTTAATATTGCCATTATTGATAGTCAACTACTATCATGATATAAAACTCATCATTCCCTTGAAGTAAACTCCTTTACTTACACGGAGATAAATCGCAACACTATACTCTAAACCATAATCAAGCGACCAACTTGATTATTCAACTGTGAATCAACTAATTTAGATTTTAATAATATACGTGTTTCCCATACATCTCCATATATATGTATATTACTTACAAAGAATCTTGGTACCTTATGACTATATATATAAAGCTCATATAAATAAAACCAAACTCTTTTGTTTTATTAGTAATAAATATTTTCATTTCAAAAGTAATTGGAAGAAGATTAAGTTATACGTAAATACACTTGCTTTATAGGGCACTATATTTACATAACTCCAACATAAAATGTATAGCTAAAAAGGTTACCTGAAAATTTCAAAAACATATTTGGGCATTCTTGCATCTACTTTGGATATTGATCAAGAAGAAAGAAATTTGAGTGAGATGAAAAGATTGAAAAGCGCTATAGGATGGAGTTTGAGTTACATTAATGGAATTAGTCCTTCCATGTGGATGCATAGGATTATCCTAGAAGAGGTGGCTAAACCAAAGAAAAAGGCCCAAAGAAGACTCAATCCTAATATGTAGGAGTTTGTAAAGAAAGAAGTATTGAAATTGATTGATGAGCAAGTAATTTATCCAATTATAGATAGTTAATGGGAGAGTCCAGTGCATATGGTTCCAAAAACTTTCGACATTACTATTGTTCAAAATGATAAGAATGAGTTAGTGCCAATTAGGATCACCACTGGATGGAGAATGTGCATTGATTACAAGAAATTGAATCTAGCAACTAAAAAGGACCATTTTGCTCTCCCTTTTATTGATTAAATGTTCGATAAATTTTCTAGACATGAGTTTTATTGTTTTTTTTGGTGGTCTTTTAGGTTATCACTAGATACCGATTTCTCCTAAGGACTAAGCAAAGATGAAATTCACTTGTCCATTTGGGACATTCACTTTAAGAAGGATGCCATTCAAGCTATGTAATGCACCTGTAACATTTCAAAAGTGCATGCTTTCCATTTTCTCAAACATGATCGAGGACTTTATCGAGGTATTTATGGATGATTTTTCAGTCTTTGGTACCTCTTTTGATGATTGCCTAAGTAATATGATTTGTTTGCTTAAAAGTTATATTGAATGCAACTTGATTTTAAGTTAGTGAAAGAGTCATTTTATGGTGAAACAAGGAACAATCCTAGGTCCTGTTGCATTAAAAAGGGGAATTAAGGTTGAAAAGGTTAAAATTAAAGTTATAAAAAAGCTTCTGCCACCCACTTCTGTTAAGGGTACTAGAAGTTTTCTAGGACATGCTGGATTTTATTGGAGGTTTATTAAAGATTTTACTAAGTAAGTCATAATTTATGTCAACTGTTAGGGAAAGATGCCCATTTGATTTTAGTGAGGAATACGTTAATTCCTTTAATGTTCTTAAAGTTTGGAATTCATAAACAAATGACAATTAATTCATTACTAGTTCAATATATAGGAATTAAATAGAAACAGAAATAAATCAATCGTAGTGATATCATCTAGGTTGACTCATAGTACACTGCAATTTATGCTATTGCCTAGATGGTCCAGCAATGTCTAAATGACGTCTAAATTGAGCATCTACAATCGTACAATTCACACATAATTCAAATTACAAAGTCAATCAATCAAATACATATTCATTTGTCCACATATATATTGGATCGATAGCAAAAGCATGCAAGATTTGGCTAAAATTGTAGCTTTAAAAAAATTTGGAAATGAAAACATATTGAAAATAACATAACCAAATCAACATGTTTCAGCCATACATGATATGATAGAAGGAAAATAATTTACATAAAAACAAGGTGGTAAAAGTATACTGACTCCTTACTATAGCTTTGACTCCTTGCTTTTGTATCCTCTTCGAAACCTTACTATAACTTTGACTCTATTTTATCCTTTTCTTTGTCAATATATCCTCTCCTTATTATTATATCCTTGACCAATCTGATCTACCACTTGTTCTTCTTGGACAACTTAGATAACAAGATCCTTTGGTAAGAAAGGAGAAGAAATATTTTGAGATTTTTCTTAGAGGAAAGAAGCCATAAATGAGACTCTTCTTGCTGGACCTCATTTCCAAAGTCCAACTATTGCTCTGATACTAAGCCTGTTAGACCATGTTTCTTGAGTCCAACTCCGAAGTCATAAAACATGAGTGTATTACCCTGTAGGGTTGTTTTAGTGAAATTAAATTAGTCATCATTGATTCATCTTCATTCTCTAGTACCAATCATGTTAGTCCCTATTTTCAGAGGTCAACTCTAGAGCCATAAAATGTGAGTATGTTTCTTTTTAGGTTTATTTCAATAGAAATCGCATTAGCCATTATTAGTTCATGCCCGACATCATAAGTGACATCTGGACACGCATCCTACAAGGGGGAAGCCACACCAGTCAGACATCAGAATTTCAAAATGACTTCCCTATAATAATTGTAACTCTATGACTTTAGTTTATTTTGAAATAACAATCATCTCATTCGAAGCTCTGTCGATCAAGATATGATTAAAATATTGAAGTATGTTTAGTAAAATAACCAATTTATGCTCTTCCAACTAATTCTCTCACTTGCTTTCCATCAATCTCTCTCAAATCAACACCAAAGGCTATAAATTTTTATAGAGAGATATATAAATGTGTTAGGAATCAATTGGTTTAAGAATCAGGTCAATTGGAAGTCGGATGACAAAGTTATGGCCAAAAGAATCAAACATGTTCAGAGTTAGAAAAACCCTTCAGGTGCGATCGCGAGGAATAAAGGTGCGATCACAAGGATAAGGATACGATCAAGAGGAATGACCATACAATCGCGATAGTGCCTAGTATGATCACGAGAATGCATGGTGTGATCACAACTGAGGCTGTCTTGGATGAACATCCTGATTGAACCCAAGTTTCCTATATCATTTAGTGAAAATTTCATGTCTTTTTGTTTTACTTTTTGGTTTTTATTATTAAATTTTGTGCTTAACTTAACTAATGAGTGCTTTTTTTGAATTAATGTAGTTTGAGGTTAAAATTTTCAAAAATAATTAGTAATTGTATTTAATTGGTTTTTAGAACAATTGATACTGCAAACTACTATTTTTTTCATTTTAGGACATTCAAGGAGTAGAGCCAAGGAGTGAAGACCAAAAGCACAAGTCAAAAAGGGCAACAGGCAAAGTTCATCGAGGCAAGGATGATGTGTCGCTGCAGTGAAATTAGAAGAACATTGAAGAAAACTTTCAGGAAAAGTTTGCCGCGGTAAAATCAACAGACTATTGAGGAAATATTTTGGGAAAAGTTAGCTACGGTAAACTAATCCTTTCACCACAGCGGCACCTTCAAATTGGCACAAACCTGAACCATTTTTTGCAAATTAACCAACTGTTTAACCCAACCTAGAAACCCCTTTTTGAAAAGAAACCTATTTTTGGTGAACTTAAGAAAGGAGAGAAGGAGAGCCGACATCTTCATACATCCATACTCCATCATCTTTACCCAAAACTATCTCACCATCATCTCCTCCCACATCCATCTTATTTTCTTTCATTTTTCACCGTCGACTTCTACCATGGGTGTCTCCAGTTACTGCTTAGTTGTGAAGTTTCTTGGACCTATGCGTGGTGAGGCATCTCTCTCCTCTTGAAGATGTAGTAATGACTAGAGTTCAATGGGCTTAAAAGGGGAGTAGCTTAATCCATGTTTAGCTATGATTTATGAATTCCTAGGTTTAGGATTTGTAATTTGTAGTTAAACATACGTCGTTATAGTTTAATCAAGTGTTGCATATTTAATATGTGGTTTGGATTTTTTTATGAAGAACTTTGAGCTTAAATATATGAAGTCTCATATATGTCTATTTGTGATCTTATTGATTCTCTTTTATCTTACATAGTTGTGTTAGATGTGGAGTTGATTGTAGATTCCAAAATGACTTATTGCATTGACTCATCCACTACACACACTAAGAGCATTTAACAAGGTTTTAAGAAATGGAGTCCCATTGATTAAGATCTTGAATTTAAAGAGTTCTTTAAGGTTTACCCAATTGAAGCTTAGTGATTTCCACTTTTGTAAAAATTAATTTCGAACTATGACAACCAAAGCTCATTTTTAAGAGGATATTATCACTATTTGATCATTTGCTTGAATCTTTTCTTTTCTATTCCCAAAATCCAAAAATACATTTTACATATTTTCTTACAATTCCATTTAGTACAGTTAATGTTTTCAAAGATCAAAACCCCCTCCTTACCAAATTAGCTTGCATTTCACGACACATATGTTAACTTAGGTCCATTCGTTTTAGGTTCCGATTAAGTAAGACGACCTGAGGTTGCATCCTAGGATTTTTTTTTGTTTGACCTCCAAGGGTACGAAGAAAGGTCTGAATCAAAATGACATCGTTACTGGAGAACCAAGAAATTGGTTCTCTAGGTTACCTTTTGTCATTTTGCTGCTAAGTGAGGTTAGGACCCTTTTATTTAGATTGCATTCTAGATAGTTTAGCTTCATACTTGTCAATAGTATAGGATTTCATTTTATTTGCATAGCATCAAAATTTTGAAAATACAAAAGAAAAGGATACTAAACTTTTTGTGCTTTTCATACTTAACATTTTTGCACCCACATAGTTTTGAACATTCCTTTGATTGCTTTTTGATCCATACATACATACTTCTATACATACTTTCACACACCTACACACTTGCATCCATCACATCTCATCTTTTTATTTGACTTTGTGTGCTTGCAGGTCGATTTTTTTACCTTTTGTTTTCATTTGAATTGTTACCTTGCATGCTCCAGAAAACCAAACTTCTACCTTTCTACCCTGAAATTGATAGATGTTTGAGAAAAATCAGAAAGGAAAGGAGAGAAGAAGAGAGAAGCAAGATAGTTGTTGAAGAGTACAACATTTCAGTGGAATCTAGTCAACCAAGTAGTGAGAGGCATGGGATCTAATTAGGAAGATAGCTTTAAATCACCAATAGTATAGTGTTAGAGACACTAGAGGAATACATGAGTTGGGAGTTTCAACAGCCCAATCTAGAAGAATGGAAAGTTTGGAGTCTAATGTTAACTCTTTGGAAAGTAAAGTGACTTTGTAGTTGTCCTTCATCATTGCATAGTTGGAAAACATGAGTGTGTATTGTCCAACACCTTTTATGGATCTTACTGCACCAAGTTGCAATACTTATAGGTCAGTAATGCATATCTCTAGGTGTCTGTTGTTTATCAAGGTCAACCTAATCAGAAATGCGATCCCTATTCTAACACCTATAATGAGGGATGGAAAATAGATCCTAGGCTCAGTTGGAGAAATGAAGAAGGAAGAGATACAAACAGACTTCAACAAGGTGGAGGGGCTAGTTCTTCCACAAACCAGTTCCACAACCAACAACAAGCTCTACTGTCCTACCAAAGGAGGACACTAATCAACTTCTACATAACATGATGACATTGATGAAATAGGAGAGGACTTTGGATAACAACCAATCAACGCCATAGCCTCTCTGATTCAACAAGACTCTTCTAAAAATGCTGCTTGGTTTAATGCTCTAAAGAAGAGAATAGAGCAATAGGATATGAAGGCCGAGAATATTAACTCCTACGTCACTCAACTATTCAACAACATGAGTGAGAACCAAGCTAGGAGCAGTGGAAATATTGTTATGAACTCCAAAATTTTGAACGCCATAACTCTTCAAAATGGGAAGCAAGTGAGGTTCAGCAATCAAGATGAGGGAGTAGATGAAGAAGAGATTTGATGTGAAGAAGCACCATCAACATCTGCAAAAGTCAAGAAGTCTAAAAGCTCCAAAGAGGGAGAACTTTTAACTGAAAAGGAGTCTAAACCATTAAAGACTAAGGAAGTGAATTTTGAAAGCAACCAGGAATCAAACAAGCAAGGAGATCATGAAGTTAATGATGAGGAGGAAAATCTGAAAGAGCTTCCTTTTCCTAAATTCGTATTTGCTTAGAAAAAGGATGATTGATACTAAACATGAGAAAGATATCATTGATTTTTTTGGTAGAGTAGAAGTTAATATCCTTTGCGTGACCTTGTGAAAAGGGTTATTGCATATGCTAAGTATCTTAAAGACTTGTGCACCAATAAAAGGAAGTTCAGACCAAATGAAAGAGTGGAAGTCAACTCAAATGTGTCTACGTTGTTTAAACCCCAAATTCCCTTAAAATGCCAAGACGATGGATCTTTCACCATCCAATGCACCATAGGTAAAGTTACCATAGGGGGAGCCTTGTTAGATCTCAGGGTAGCCATTAATGTTATGCCTAAGTCTATCTACACATCATTGGGAGTCAAGAGTCTTAAGTCTACATCTGTAGTTCTATAATTATCTGATAGGTCTCTTAGGCATCCTATAGGAATTATAGAGGACATTTTGGTCCAGGTTAAGGGTTTGGTCTTTGTCGCTGACTTTTACGTACTTGACATGTTTTCTAAAGTTGTACAGGACACTACATTGATTCTTGGTAGGCCTTTCTTAAGGACTGCTAGTACTATGATTAGCATGAAAGAAGGTACCATCACCATGGGGGTAGGAGATCAAAAAGTGTGTTTTAACAAGTGTGAAGCAACGAAACATCTTAATAAGGAGTATTCACTTTTGGGAGTTAATATGCTCGATATTGCTATTGATGATACTTGCTCCAATTTTTAATTTAAAGAGGATTCCTTTGGTTTTGAGATGCATTCACTTGATTTTTCTAACTCATGTGTGATTTTAATGTCTTCTATTGTTAATGATGATCCCCATTGGGAAAGTTTTTCTGTTAATTTTTCAAGTGATTTCGGCATCATAGAGACTAACATCGACGAGGAAATCACTGAAGGTATTTTACCCCAACAAAAGTGTCTGATTGAAAGGATGCAGAAGGAGTTAGCCCAGGCAGTTGCCACTATAGATCAATATGAGATGGGTTCAACGTCTAAAGTAGAAGGAGATTGTAGAGCCAACCATATGGAACCTGAGCTATTATTTGTTGAAAGAAATGGGAGTAATCTTTTCTCTCTTGAACTTTATAAATTGATTCCTTCTGTTGTGCAACCTCCTGTGATTGAGTTGAAACCCCTACCCCCTACTTTAAAGTAGGTTTTTTATGAGTCTAATGAGCAATTACCTGTTATAATTGCCAATACCCTATCTCACAATGAGGAAGAGAGACTCCTTGCTATTTTGAAAGAATATAAGAGGGCTATAGGTGGACTGTAGCGGATATACCTGGAACTTTCCTAGCTATTTGCACACATAGGATCTTATTAAGTGAGGGTTCAAAATCTTAGAGGCATCCCCAAAGGAGATTAAACCCACTTATCTTAGACGTGGTTAAGAAAGAAATCACAAAATTGTTGAGTGCTGGGATATTATATCTTATATCTGATAGTGATTGGGTCAATCCAATATATGTAGTGCCTAAAAGGAGTGGGATAACTATGATAAAAAATGATAGGGATGAGCTTATTCCTACTGGAGTGCAGAATTCATGGCGTGTGTGCATAGATTATAGAAGAATAAATGACGCCACATGAAAAGATCATTTCCTTCTTCCTTTCATTGACTGGATGTTTGAAATACTTTTAGGCAAATCACATTATTATTTTCTAGATGGTTTCTCTGAGTACTTTCAAGTACCTATTGGATTAGAGGACCAAGATAAAACCACTTCTATATGCCTTTTAGTACCTTTGCATATCGAAGGATGCCTTTTGGTTTATGTAAGGCTTCAGGGACTTTCCAATGTTGTGTGATGTTTATTTTATATGAATTTTTAGAAGAATTCATGGAAGTCTTTATGGACGATTTCACAGTTTATGGTGATTCTTTTGATACTTACCTATCTAGTCTTTCAAAAGTTTTAAAAAGGTGTATTGAAAAGAATTTGATTTTGAACTTTGAAAAATGCCATTTTATGGTGAATGAGGGTATAGTGCTAGGTGATTTGATATATAGCAAAAGGATTGAAGTTGATAAAGCCAAGATTGAGGTTATATCTTCTTTGCCTTATCCTACCTGTGTTAAAGATATAAGATCATTTCTAGATCATGTAGGATTTTATAGGCGGTTAATAAAAGATTTCAGCAAAATTGCATTACCTCTTTCCAAGCTTTTACAAAAAGATGCAAATTTTGAGTTTGATGATTCTTGTAGGGATGCCTTTGATAAGTTGAAATCAAAACTCATTTCTCCTCCTATTCCAGTTGCTCCTGTTTGGAACTTGCCTTTTGAGCTTTCATGTGATGCTTCTAATTGTGTTGTAGGATCTATGTTGGGCCAACAGGAGGAGAAGCTCGCAAGAGTTATTGCATATGCCTCAAAAACGCTGGATCTAGCTCAAATCAACTATACAACAACTTAGAAAGAGTTGTTTGCAGTCATTTTTGCTTTAGAAAAGTTTAGGTTGTATTTGTTAAACTCCCATGTGAGCATTGTTATTGATCATATAGCTGTTCAATATCTACTCAAGAAATCAAAATCAAAACCTAGATTGATAAGGTGGGCATTGCTTCTTCAAGAGTTTGATATTGAAATAAAGGATCGAGCTGGGGTCGGCGAACCATGTAGTTGATCATTTGAGTAGGCTACTAGACAATACATAGGGAGTGGACTCTTACAAACTTACTTGCGATTCTTTTCCTAATTCAGTCTTATGTGCTTTAGTTTTTAAATAACCTTGGTATGCAAATATAGTTAATTATCTCATGACTGGACTAAACACCTCCTTTTATGTCTAAGTTGTAGGCCCAAAAGCTAAAGAGCGAAGCTAGGCATTACATTTGGGATGCTTCTCATCTATGGAGATTGTGTAGAGATCAATAATAAGAAAATATGTGCCTAATGAAGAATTTGATGCTATAATTTTAGCTTGCCAATCAATGGTTTGTGGTGGGCATTTCAGTACAAGGAGAACGGAAAATTCTAGATGATGGTTTTTATTGGCCTACTTTTTTTAAAGATTCATTTACCTTTTTACCGATCATGTGACAAATGTCAACGTTTTAGAGGGGTAGGTAAGCAGTATGAAATGCCCCAATAACCTTTATTATTTTGCGAAATCTTTGACGTATAGGGGATTAATTTCATGGGTCCCTTTACCCCGTCTTTTGGCTTTGTGCATATATTTTTAGTTGTCGACTATGTATCCAAATGGATAGAGGCTGTACCTACTAGAAAAGATGACGTGCAAGCAGTGTCTAAATTTTTTGTCAATTTGGGATTGCTAAGGCTGTGGATATAGAGGAACACACTTTTGTAATAGGGTCATTGATAACCTATTTTCTAAATTTAGAGTTATTTATAAAGTCTCCACTGCATACCACCTACAAACTAATGGTCAAGCTGAAATATCGAATAGAGAGGTGAAGCACATTTTGGAGAATATAGTAAAGCCATCAAAGAAAGACTGGAGCCTGCTTCTAGAAAAAGCATTGTGGGGCTATTGGACTGCCTACAAGTCACCAATAAGCAAGTGCCATTACCATTTAATATATGGCAAAGCTTGTCATTTATCGGTGGAGTTGGAGCATAAAGTATATTAGGCAGTCAAGCGGTGCAACATGGACTTGGAATCTTCTAGTATGGAGCAGAAGCTACAATTTCAAGAATTAGAGGAGTTGAGGCTAGATGCGTACGAGAATTCTCACCTCTACAAGGAAAAAACAAAGTTGATGCATGATAAGATTCTCCAAAGGAAGAGCTTCAACGCTTGTTTCACTTTTGTTATTCAAGGCTTGTTTCACTTTTAACCATGGCAAGTCCAACACTCATTAGGATGGGCCATACTTAGTCACTAAGGTGCACAATTTTGGTATGGTAGAGCCTTTACATGAAGAGACCATAGCCAAACTCAAAGTAAATTGCCACTTATTGAAGCTCTATTATGAGAATCAGCAACCCCTTAATCATCAGGCTGTTCCTTCCCTTCACTTGTTTACTTACTTTTTCTCTGCGACTGATTATAACGTTGTCGGGTGCATTAGTTTGTTGAATAAGTATGGCGGAGAAACCATTTTAGTAGGAAATTAGCTTAGCTTTGAGTTTATTCATTAGTTTTTCAATTCAATAATTCCCATGCTAGTTCTGTCTCCTATTTTATCTTTGTTGTGCTTGTCAGCCTGATGCATGATACATCTTCAAGTTTAAGGAAATTGATGTGATCAATTGTGTTTCACTTTATTTTGTTGAGCTTATCTGGTGCTTGATGACTTTGTATATGATTTTTAAGGTTACTGAGTATCCAGCTTGTGTCATTTGTTTGTGAGTCATGTTTATCATTTTTTTCTAGCCTGAATATTCCTTTATGGTAAACTTCGTCGCGGCGTAAAGTTCATATTGTCACGACGAACTTACCTTATTTCCTTCAAGTTGCTCTTAGGTAAATTTTGCCACGACGTGGATTCCACGTCGTAGCGACGAAAGTTCCTCACATCTTTTTTATTTCTTTCGGTTAAATTTCATTGCGGCAAAGATACCTCATTTCTTTATGTTCCTCTAGAGATAATTTTGCCACGATGTGCATTCCACATCACCGTAGCGAACCCCCCATCATTCTCGTCTATTTCTTTCAGGTAAATTTCGCTACGACGAAGGTTTAATCTGCGTGATTTTACCTGGTGAAATTACCATTCCACCCCTATTTTCTCTTAACCTTTTGTATTTCCTCTATCCTTTTCTGTCATTTAACATACCTAAACCCTATTTAAACCCTCCAACCCCCCTTCCTTCGTTTCCTCCTTCATTTTTTGCTACAGCTATCGTTGCAATTTTTAACCCTACCTTTTCCTTCCAACTCTCTGTGCATCCTTCAATCTTCGTAAGTGTTTCTTCTTTTCAATTTTCTTAGTTTTTGTATCGTTTAAGGTAGATTAGGTTGTCTATCTTGTTTTCTTTTCCATTTTCTCTTTAGATTCATTTTGTTTAGGTTAGTTTGCTTTACCCGTTTGTTTAGTTATGTTTTAGTGTGCATTTTCTACAGGACAATGCCTCGAGTTAATCTCCCTGCCCCTACTACCCCTCCTGCCCCTCCTAGCCCTCATAGTGATTCCAAACCTTATGAGAAAGTAGACATTAGGCCTTTCATCAAAGAGCGACCCTTTCCATTAGCTTCCCCTGACAATCCCTTTGTTCAGCAGCTTGTTGCTTCACAACTCACAAGCTTAGTAAAACCCCGTGCTCAAGGTAATGAAAAATTCATTCGCCATTTTTATACATATGCCAGATTCAATGGTACTATGGAACTTAACTTCAGTGGAATTAAAGCACCCAATGCATTCACCACCCCAGTATCCGTCGCCATTTTAATCTTCCTAACATTCTCCATTGCCACTATGATTAGCTCATCCACAACTACCCTTCATACGATGTTATTCGCACCCTCTGTTAAGAGGGCACTGAATGGAACCGGCTCTGCTATTATCAACTTTACCTAAAACGATATGATCTTTGACTTGTAGCTCATCCTTAGCTTCATTTAGTTTGCAACAATATCGTCCCAACCACTCACCTCGCCTACATAACAAACCATCAAGCCTTACATATCTACCTCCTGATGACTAGTTTCCTGGTCGATATAGCTAATGATATCGCCTTCGCCTTTCATGACTCCATCAGTACTGCCAAATTCATAAATTCCATCACCTTTCCTCACCTCATCTTTGACAATTTCTGAGCAAACAATATCCTGAAGTTTGATACTAATAACTATTTTGACCCGACCCTACTCTTTCTGTATAGCTACCTCAAGCAATCTACCATTCCTGCACCTCATCCCTCCCCTATTCTCATGATATTGGTGTAACCTCTACAACTATGGCACCAGTTGAGGATGATCCTCCAGCTTAGGATTCTCCCGACCTCGTTTCCATTTGACACTCGCTCACTAGTATAGTCGACAGACTTTGTGCAAATCTCTCTCATCTCCGAGACACTCTCTTTCGAAGGAGATAGAGGCTTATTATGACCAAGATAGGCGGTATCGCCGACTTATGGATGCATTGCTTGCCAACCATTTTCATTTCTAGTTACCATCTGATGAAGATGACCCCTTGAGCAGCACTAGCACATCGGGATCAAGTTCATCTGGATCTGGGGATGATCTTTCTATGGAGTAGCTTAATTCATTTGTTCTTTTGTTTTAGCTAGTCATGTTTTAGTTTCAATCTGCTAAATATTCAGTTACATTATTGTTATTTACAGACTTAATGGCTGGTTGTTTATATAATTCTCATTGTGTTTTTCCCAGTGAGCTGCTATTCAATAGCCTTCCTTTTACTTTTCAATGCGTCATGGTGTTTTAATTGTTATTCACATTGAGGAAAATCTGAAGTTTAAGTGTGGGGGAGATTATTCAATTTTGGCAATTTTTCTTTATGCATCACTTTTGGCCATTTAATTGCTTATACAAGTCATTGTGTGTCCTCTGCAAAATTTTAAACTTGGTAATTAAGGTGAATTGCATGTTTTTTTAACTATTTTTGTTTCTTTGCAATTTTTTGTTAGGGCGAGCTCTTAGTTCGCCATAGTGACGCTGCGAATTTTTAGTTCGCCACGGCGAAGTCAATTCAGTTCATAAAAAGAAAAAGACAAATTTCTGTTTTAACTGCTTCATTTCAATAATTCTTCCAAATTAGATTCTTTTCACTCCTGTGTCTTAAAGATTTTATAAATTTCAAAATTGTCTATGTGCTTTTGAAAAAAACCATCTATTTTTTTAAATGATTGTTGATTTGGTTAATTCCATTTTTAATGTTTTCACGAGAAGCAAGTGAGGGTACGCTAAGAGAGTAGCATTATGCGTTTTAAAACCTTTAGATTGCTTAATTGAGATACTAACCTCGTTGGAAGGATATTTAGGCCTGAATTCTTTCATTTCTGTATGTATCTGCTTAATTTTGTATATCTCTAGAACTTGTTTTAAGTCTTGATCAAAGCTTGATGAACTAAAATTTTGTTAATCTGATAAAGGCATTCTTTCCAAAAACCTTACTTACCTAAACACAAACCCCAAACACTTAACCATTGCTAGCCCTTTGAGCCGTCTTTTGAGTGCATACATATTTCACAATTAATTTGAATGTCTCATCTCCAATTAAAGATGATCTATAATAAAAATAAAAAAGATTATTATACAAAGAAAAGAAAAAAAAGTTCCATATATGTTTGAAAAAAATAGAAAGCTTTCTCAAAAGAGAAAAGTTATAAAAAAATGTTAGATTATGTTAGTTGTTTGTTTAAATATTTTCTTAAGCATAGTTGGTGTTTGTTTCATATGGAAAATAATTGTGATGCATGTACTCATTTTCCTTCTTCTATTCAATCCATTTAATTTAACCTTTCATACATTATAACCCTAAAAGTCCTCTTGATTCTCGAAATTATAGTTCTTGTGGTGGAGAGGTAGAATTATCACAAGCCTATAGAAGAGAATGGGCTAAGAAGATTGTAGAGTGAAATTATCCCAAGACAAGTGAGTTGAGAGATTAAACACATTTCCTTGAGAGAAATCTCTTTTGCCCAATCTCTAATTAAATACTTATAGTGTTTTTTTTTTTGCGCTCTTTCAGCCTGCTTAGGTTGATTTCTAAGGAAGTGGCTTAACTGATTCTTTGCTCTCATTTTTAAGCATGGTTGAAATTGTCTTTTACACTATTGTCTCTTTGACTTTTATAAGCTTTGTCTAGGAGTACAAAGGTCTAAGTGTGTGGGAATTTGATTGAACCCAAGTTGCCTATATCATTTGGTGACAATTTCATGTTTTTTTGTTATGCTTTTTTAGCTTTTATTATCGGAATTTGTGCTTAATTTAACTCATGATTGCTTGTTTTGAATTATTGTGGTTTAAGGGTAAAATTGTCATAAATAATTAGTAATTGCACTAAATTGATTTTTAGAAAAATTAATACTACAAACTACTATTTTTTCATTATAGGACATTCAAAGAGCAGAGCCAAAGAGTGAAGACCAAGAGCACAAGTCAACGAGGGCAACAGATAAAGTTTACTGCGGTAAGGATGATGTGTCACCGCGGCAAAATCATGAGATCTTTGAAGAAAGCTTTCGAGAAATGTTCACCGTGGAGAAATCAATAGACTATTGAGGAAATCTTTCAAGAAAAGTTTGTTGCGGTGAACTCATCCTTTCACAACAGCAACACCTTCAAATTGGCACAAACACGAATCATTTTTAGCAAATTAACCAATTGTGTAACCCAACCCAGCAACATGTTTTTGAAAAAAAAACTATTTTGGGTTAACTTATAAAAGGAGAGAAGGAGAGTCAACATCTTCATACGTCCATATTCCATCATCTTCACCCAAAACTATCTCACCATCGTCTCCTCCCACATCCATCTTATTTTCTTTCATTTTTCACTGTCGACTTCTACCATAGGTGTCTCCAGTTGCTCCTCAGTTGTGAAGTCTCTTGGAGCTATCCGTGGCTAGGCATCTCTCTCCTCTTGAAAATGTAGCAATGGCTAAAGTTCAATGGGCTTAAAAGGGGAGTAGCTTAATCTATGTTTAGCTATGATTTATAAATTCCTAGGTTTAGGATTTGTAATTTTTAGTTAAACATACTTGATTATAGTCTAATCAAGTGTTAGATATTCAATGTGTGGTTTGGATTTGTTTATATAAAATTTTGAGCTTAAATATATGAAGTCTCATATAAGTCTATTTGTGATCTTGTTGATTCTCTGTTATCTTGTATTGTTGTGTTAGATATGGAGTTGATTCTAAATCCCAAAATGATTTGTTGCATTGACTCACCCACTACACACACTAAAAGCATGTAACAGGGTTTTAAGAAATGGAGTCCCATTGATTAAGATCTTGGACTTAAAGAGTTCTTTAAGGTTTACCCATTTAA
>JANSVA010011898.1:0-15679 GCA_025504915.1 Erythroxylum reticulatum | reverse complement strand
AAATTCATCAACTTTATTTCAAAAATCTACAACTCTAACAATTATATTCACTACTTACTTGTTGAAGACTCCAAAAGTTTCAACTATCTTCAAGCCCTATCTCTATACAAAATTACGTAAACCATTGCGAACACTAACCAACTTCTGGTTTTTCTTTTGAGACAGAAGAAACACTTAACAGTAGAGAAAGTGGTGAGGGATATCAAAAGGTAAAGTTAACTCTCAGAAGGAGTTTGATGGAAAACTCTGTGTATAGGAAGAAATTCGGAGAAGATGATAACAAGGAAGGAACTTAGGAAAAGAACAAACGCCTTTTTAACTCTCAGATAACTCGCACTTACTTCTGACAAATAATGAAGGCAACTTTACACTTATCACTTTTCCTAAGGTCTAACTCTAACTAAGTTTCTTTTGAAACTAACTCCATTAATTCTATCTTTGCAACCCAACTATTTCCAAATCTTCTTTTTCTTTTTCTCCTATTTTCCATAATACTCTATAAATTTCGAAATAAATCCTAATTTCACTGAAATTCACAAATATATACTTCCACTAATCAACAAAGTTTCTAATATAGTTAAATTCCAAATTCTCAATTTTCTTGAAAATCACAGTTCTGTTCAATCATACCCAGAAAATGTCGATGAATGCATATACCGTCATATGAATGTGCAAAAATGTACATGCCCCAATTAACTCATGCATAATGTGCATTTTTTTAATTTCTCAAAAGATTCCCAGAAATCATAATTCTAGCCCTAACATAGGTAACGGGATGTTGCTCCCCTCTTAACAAAAATTTCTTCCTCGAAATTCTTATCTAATTGATAAAAAAGGTAGGAGTACTAATTTGTCATATAATCCTCCGTTTCCCATGTAGCTACCTCGAGAACAATATGCCAGATGCAATGCGATGGATGAATATGTAGATCCTAAATCTACCAAAGCATATGCTTCAAAATGAAAATACTCAATACACCTGCTACTGCATCTAGATAGTTCGATGCTTCCTGAGTGATGATGGAATAGACCCTGGCTTGAGATTGTGGCTGATTACTTCGCACCTCAGTCCTGATACTGGACCCTACTAATTGAATTCTACCTCTACCTCTGCCTCTCTGTGCAGGTTTGCCAACTCCACTCTACTGAACCGAAGTCTTAGTCACAGCTCTTCCTTTAGCTCTATACTTTGTAATCCTGACATCTTTGAACAATCTTTGATCTGGTGCTCATAAGAGCCACACCAAACACAAGCTCTAGTTTCTCTCCAACATTCACCACCATGCCTTTTTCCACTGTGCTCACACTCAGGCAATTGTTGAGACTGGTTGGAGGACATTTGGCCACTACCTTTCCTAGTTTGTCCAAATTCACTTCTTGAACGGGATCTAGATTGTCTCGATCTAGTCTGGAATCGAGATGATCTATTTTGGCGTTTCCTGAAACTTCTATCAAAATGAATATGAGATTCATCCTGTCTTTTACCTCTACATTCCTATCTACTTTCTCCTTGATTGTCCTTTAATAGCTGTTCAATTTTGATCCAAGCAACTCTTAACTCAATGAAAGTACCTAAATCTGAAAGCGCCAATCTTGTTTTAATCTCCATATTGAGTCCATTCTCAAATCCCCTACAATTATCTTCTTCTGTTGGGACCAAAGCAATGGCATAACCCATCAATTCATTAAATCGGACCTCATATTCAGCTACTGACATCCTACCCAGCTACAATTCCAAAAACTCTTTCATGTTTATGTCCAAATAGATCTTGGGCATGTAATTATCTCTAAAGACCTTCATAAAGTCTTCCCACTTCAATTGACAAGGTCGCGCAGTACTTCCTAGGACAGTCTTCCACCACTAGTATGTAGGACCTTACAGTAGTGAGACAATATAGTCAAATCTCTCATCTGCTTCACAATCCATCTAGTAGAACACTCTTTCGGTTCGCTCTAACCAACATTCTGCCTTAGCTGATTTTGTACTTCCATAGAAGTCTACAGCTCCTTGCTTCCTCAGCTTATCATATCTCCTTTTTCACCTCACAGGACTTATTGGAGGCATCCGAGCACATTTAGGTATAGGAGACTCTACATTGGCTCTTACAGATTCCATGTCAGCTGACTCACTAATTGGTTCTCCTATGGAAGGTGACCTATAATAAACAAAATTGGTGATTACTACCTGAATATCTCACTATTTATCATATTTCAACTAACATTTGTCCCTAAAGATGTCAAACCATGCTCTGATACCACCATTTGTAACATCCCACTACCATAAGGCAAATACTTGAATACCCGAAGGCATTTAAGTATACCCTATGATAATGGTATGTTGGAGTAAAAGCAAATCCAACTTATACATGACATCATCTAAAGTACTCAAAGATCACTAAACTTTAGAACCATTGATTGTATTCATTCACAATTCTTACTCTGTTTGCATCATACAATTATTTATCAAACCTCTTATAGGTTCAAACAAAGCTACAAAATAAATGCTACGACACTTCTAGTTTCATCTGACAGACCTCTGAGCTATGACAAAATCCAAAGGGGCTTTTAGTCATGTCTAAAGCACTATGTCTCCTGTCTCGTACCTGAAAAGCCATGTCATAATTTTTAATGAGTTTTATGAACTCAATGAGTGAACCATCATTAATAATTTCACCAGATCACAACACACATAACATCTAAGTTACAGATATTCATTTATATCATATTTTCATTCCTGTTATTTCACATTGCATAGGATATCATATAATCACACAATTCGATATAGCAGACAACTCATACCACTTAATCACTCATTTCAGCTTTGCAAATTATTCAAAGAAATTCAGTCTTATAATACTATATGCATGAGACTCATATTCGTTCTTATTGTTCTGACTGAGTACCTGTCACTTACTTATACAAATACCGACCCATAGGGTACAGAATCACAGAGCCTAGCTCTATGTGCAGAATCAGAAATCACGAAGCCTAGCTCTACGTGCAAAATCAGAAATCTCGGAGCAAAGCTCTACGTGGAAGCACTTCATACTGGCAACTCTAGTCACAACACCTTTATCTGAACATGCATTTTATGAAATGCATTAAATACATACATGTAATATAACACAATCACATATGATACTTAAACAAAGCTCATAATCATCGGACCGAAGTCCGATATTCATAAACAAATTGGTAAAAATTAAATAATATTGGGAGTTTAAACAAATCAAATCAAATTAATCCTAGGAAATCATTTAGGTTGACTCACTGTACGCTCCAAGATGATATTGCCTGGATGGTCCAGCAATGTCCGATTGGCGTCCGATGTGCTCCTTTATAACATACATAACACATTTACACATATCACATATTTTTACAAATATACAAATATTCCTTAATGCACATATACTTATAAAATATGCATAAAACATGTTCAATGACAATTCTGGGGTACTTTATCGAGATCCTTAAGAACAAATCATTCAGATACCATAGCCCTCGTTAATATCCTATATACTTATAATTTGGACCAATATAAAGAATTGAGAGACCAATTTGTAGGCCTTTATCTCTAGTTTACTCTAATTTAAATATCATCTCATTTAGAATCCTATAGATCAAGATATCATAAAAAAATATAGGAATATGTTCAGTAAAATATTCATTTCATACTCTTCCAACCGACATCATTATTTTATTAGATCAATATTTTTTGAGTTGAAACCAAAAGCTATGATTTCTATGGAGTTAGATAGAGAAATGTGTTATGAATCCAATGCTTAAAAAACAGGACATTTAGAGGTCGGACGACAAAGTTATGGCTGAAAGAAACAATTAAGGTTCTATCTACATATGACGAAGTAGCAAGCAGGCGAATGGCAAAGCAGACGAATGGAAAAGCAGATGAAGTAAAAAGCAGACAAATTGAAAAACAGACGCATGGAAAAGAAGACGAATAGCAAAGCAGATGAATGGAAAAGTAGACGAATGGAAAAGAAGACAAAGCAAAAAGTAGACAAATCAAAAAACAAACAAATGATAAAGTAGTCGAATGGCAAAGAAGACGAATGGAAAAGCAGATGAATGGAAAAGTAGATGAATGAAAAAGCAGACGAATGGCAAAGCAGACGAATGGAAAGAAGAAGAAGTAAAAAGCAAACGAATCAAAAAGTAGACGAATGGCAAAGTAGACGAATGGAAAAGCAGACAAAGCAAAAAGTAGACGAATTGAAAAGCAGACAAATGGTAAAGCAGACGAATGGAAAAGCAGATGAATGGAAAAGTAGACGAATGGCAAAGCAAACGAATGGAAAAGCAGACGATTCAAATGATCAACTTAAGACGAAGCAAAAGCCAACCTGAGACGATACAGATGGTCAATTTAAGATGAAGCAAAAGTCAACCTAAGACAATATAGATAGTCAACTTAAGACGAAGCAAAAGTAACCTAAAATGATACAGATGGTCAACTTAAGACAAAGCAAAAGTCAACCTAGGACGATACAGATGGTCAATTTAAGACGAAGCAAAAGTCAACCTGAGACGATATAGATGGTCAACTTAAGACGGAGTAAAAGTCAAACTAAGACGATACATCCCTTAAGACGTAGCGTCTTTACAGACGATACAATTCTATAGATGATATGACGTCATCAAAGATGATATGACGTTATCACAGACGATACGTGCTTACAGATGATACGTCTTTACACTCCTGGACTCAAAAACCTTTTTCTTGAATATCACTAAGTTTTGATCAACTTACGTATGAACACCTATATATTCATACTTGCACAGTGAAGAGACAGAGATTATCACCTTTCCATATCTAACTCTCTACACTAATCCTATACATCATTTTGTTGCTACTTCAACTCCAAGAACCATTTCCACAACATCTAATCACTAACAATCCATCAAAACTGAATAACACCATATCCACAATTTTCATCCCCTTAACATAGTGTTCAAGAATATAAATATACATAAATGCCATGATCATGCACTGACAATAAAATCATAAACTTTATTTAAAAAATCAACAACTCTAAAAATTATATTCATTACTTACTTGTTGAAGACTCCAAAAGCTTCAACTATATTCAAGCCTTAACTCCATACAAAATTAAGTAAACCATTGCGAACACTAACCAACTTTTGGTTTTTCTCTTGAGGCAAAAGAAACACTTAGAAGCAGAGAAAGTGGTGAGGGATATCAAAAGGTAAAGTTAACCCTCAGAAGGAGTTTGATGGAAAACTCTATGTATGGGAAGAAATTCGGAGAAGATGATAACAAGGAAAGGACTTAGGAAAAGAACAAACCCCTTTTTAACTCTCGGATAACTCAAACTTACTTCTAACAAATAATGAAGGCAACTTTACAATTGTCACTTTTCGTAAGGTCTAACTCTAACTAAGTTTCTTTTGAAACTAACTCCATTAATTCTATCCTTGCAACCCAACTATCTCCAAATCTTCTTTTTCTTTTTTCTCCTATTTTCCACAATACTCTATAAATTTTGAAATAAATCCTAATTTCACCGAAATTCATAAATATATACTTCCACTAATCAATAAAGTTTCCAATATAGTTAAATTCCAAATTCTCAATTTTCCCAGAAGTCACAACTCGGTTCAATCATACCCAGAAAATATCAATGAATGCATATACAGTCATATGAATGTGCAAAAATGTACATGTCCTAATTAACTCGTGCATAATGTGCATTTTCTTAATTTCTTAGAAGTTTCCTAGAAATCACAATTCTATCCCTAACATGGGTAACAGGATGTTACAATAAGGCATATGTCTCCTTTGTATGTATCACATATTTCCTGCATTTAAGCTACCAATTGTCACACTTCCATTAAGCCATTTGTCACTTAATGAATGCTTCCAAGTGCCATAATTCGATCAAGCCACTTATCACTCAACTAATGTTGACAAATGTCAATGCATTAGCCATGCCAAATGTCACTAACTTTTAGGCTTAGTCATTCCAATTTTCCATGTACCAACTTGACTTGCCACTTGACAATTGTCCTAGTCCAAATGTACATTTTAATACCTCAATTCTCTAATGGTATCAATTAATTCCAAATCACTAAATGTAATCCATCATACCAAAATTCTAGACATATGCAATTCATATTCAAATTATAGCTCAATTTTAACACCTACCATATAAATGCTTTCATGAACATGTAACATTTCAACTAGGGTATAATTTGGGGCCTTACAATTCCTTAGAATAAATCACCTAGTACAAGTTTAATTCCTCTCTCACCTCATTCACTTTATGGTTAGCAATCAAGAATCATCTTCCTATAGTTGATAGAATAATGCATTACTTTGCCTAATTGGTGCATTTTATATAGATCAACCAGTGAAAGTAATCAACACATCTTTCTCCTGTGCCAATATAGTCAATACATGTAAAAGGCAATTACTAAACTATGCAATCTATTCAATCCGCTTGCTTCTTGGCCAAAAATAGTTAATTACTGCTACAAGGCTCAAATGATAAATGAAAGAGATATTTGGTTGTTTAGAGCTATTTTTTCTTATCTAGTTTTTGGACTATATGAAAAAAGAAACAATCGAATCTTTTATGATTTACATAATAATAGAGAAAATCTCTTGTAGATCCTATCCTCCAAAATCAGGAAGTAATTTTTTGTCTACAAAGACTACCACTACTTCAGTTTTTACCAAATTAATCAAAAAATTAAATAGCTTAATCATTTTATATCTTCTTGTAATTTTAATATAATGTTATTAGAGGCATTGTAGTATCTAAAGGTATTATCTTGTTCCTACACTTATAAATAATTTCTTATATTTTAATTAATTCATTCTTTTTTCAAAAAAAATGTAGAGGAATAATATCTATTTTTTAGTAGCTTAATAATGGTTCCTTATTTGAGACATGGAAGAGAAATAACAATATATTAAGAAAGTGATTATACCATGGCTTCCAACATGGAAGTTTGGACATTATACAATGATTTAGTAAACTCTATAAGGTAAAATGATAGATGCTACAGTTGATAAAAAATTAAATAACAAGGCTCTAGAAGCTGCCTTAAATCTAATAGAGGGATGGCCATAAAAAATAACTAATGATAGCCAATAAGTGCGAGAGTAAATTGATATGTTATGAACCATAAAGTAGAAGCCATGATTGCATTGAAAGATCAAGTGGAGGTGATAAAAAATTACATAATCTAAACTCTCTATTAAAAACATCTCAAGTTATAAGTTATAAATTCTATCGAGGAGGACATCCAGGAATGGAGAGCAAAACAGGGATTTTATGGAAGAATTTATAGGAAGATTTTAGAGGAACAATCCCTATGATAAGAATTATAATTAGAGGTAGAGAAATCATCCTAATTTCTCCTAAACACCTTCTAAGGCTTCAATAACCTGTGTTGAAAGAGAAGTAGTCAAGTTTTGAGGATATGATGAGAGAATTCATGCAAGCAAATGCTTCTCGTTTTTAAAATCATGAAAATTTAATAAAGAATCTCAAAGTGCAAATAGGTAAAATGACTAAAGTAATCATAAGAGACCATAATGCATCTTTTCCCTAAAGGATGAGAAATTATCCAACTGAAAGAAGGAAGAATAGAGGAAGGCAAGGATACTATAAAGGAAGGATAAACCAAGAATGACTTACCCTACTATATTGTTCATGTGGTTAAGAAGGAAGAGATTACTACTTAGGAGTATAAAGAAGAAACTAAGGAAAAGCATTTGAAAGAGGAAGACCTTGAAGAAGAGATTATTGAATCAAAATATATTAAAATAAATAAATTATGTCAACCCAAATATACTACCAAAGATTGGTGTCCTAAAAAGTTTTAACATTTTCTGCACAATTGGTGTTATTTACATTAATAAAGGATTTAACTAAAAAAGTAATTGGTGAATTAGAACCTAATAGGAGAATTATATATCTTACTAATAGCTCCACAGAAAGTCTTAAAGGTTATTAGTCCCTAATGGCACCCAGGAGGGGGTGAATTTAGTGTTTGCAAAATTTATCAATTTTTCTAACAAATTTACTCAATTAATAACAATGAATATAAACAAGGACGAGAAAATTGCTTAATATAAATTAATCAAACAATTGAGAAATAAATTAAAGAAGATAACAAAGAGAGTGCAAATCGATTTATAGTAGTTCGATAAATAACTCTTACATATGTCCACTCCTAAGGCTCTTTTTGGAATTCCACTATAATTCTTCTTTCAAAGAGGACAACCTTTCTTATTAAAGATGATTATTACAATCTTCTTCCAAGGTGAAGAGAACCCTCAATACTAATAGGATCACCCTTGAATACAAAAATTAAACTAGACTCTTAACTCAACCTCAAATTCCTCGAAAAGAAAACTAGATCAAAAGAGCCAAGTAGTAATTAAAACAAATTCTATATTAGTAAAGAAGATAATGAAAACACTTAAGTTAGGAGACATCATCCCATCAACAAGAACTAACTAAACCATAATATGTCAACAAGGTTCCTTAACGTATTATAAGTGGTTATTACATTAGAGTGAAGTCATTTCAATGGATAGACACTTACAAGGATATATTTTTATGCACTCAACACTCATAGTGTTTATTGAGTCATGTGTTTCACTTAAAAGCTCAATCCTAATGAGAAGCGCAACTACTAACTTGCATATCGACTCAATTTTCCACTTCTAGATATGGGACAACACTAAGCACAAATGAAAGGACTTTAGAGGGTTTAATGAGGCTTAGGGTAAGGGTATGAAAATAGTTAGGAATGTGGACTAAAATGCCAAGAACACGTGGAGAAAAAGAAACTCTAAAAAGTGAGAGAAGACATTAACCATGTGTCTCCATGTCAACATTGTAAGGAAAAGACATCCTTCCATACTCCTCAAATTCACGTGCAAAACCATCCACCATAAAAAAATCAATCTCCCTTATTTACCCAAAAAAATCAATTTCCCTTCGTCAACTTAACTCTCCAGCATATTCAAACCTCTTCTTCACAAAAAATGAAATGAATAAAGACATATTGTGTTGGAATAAATAAAAATTGACAAACACAAAACAAAATTATAAGAACAAAAGAACTTGAAATTCACATTTTTTTATTTTTTATTTTTGGAAATAACAAAGTACAATGAAGATAAATGTAAAATAATGCACATGTCTATGATGACAACACTGATTTTAAATCACAACCCTTAAACACATGCACTCCTTACTCCTTTTCCAAACCCTCATGTTAAAAATTTATGTTCCATAGCCTAAGGCAAAGGTTAGGCATAAAAATTAGAATTAAGCTTGTAATATGGCTAAAATTAGAAGAAATAGGCTATTAGGCTCAAAATGGGTATTAAAAGGATAAAATAAAGCATTAGGTGGCCTTTGGCTATGTAGTTTAAAATAAATGAATTCCTTATCATTTTCATGTTATTGTGGTGAGTCAGGGGTGTAATCTCAAAGAGCACCAAGGCAAGGTCAAGGCAGATGTCCCTAAGAAGAGCACAATATATACACTCCAGAGACTAATGAAGATGTGTCAGTCTATATAGGTTACCTTACCAGCTTTTTAGTCTATCCATTTAGTCATATGTAAAGTTCATTTTAAGATTCCTATAAAATGCAAGTACTTTCTTGCCTAGGGGTAAGCAAGTTTAGTTAGCACTTGATGCGTTGTTTACTTTAAAAAACATAATTTATTTCGTGAAGAAAATTTTGTATGAAAATGAGTTTGATTAGAATTTCTAGCTTGTCACATTTAGATAGTTCTGTTACCAAAATCTTAAGGTGATCTACCTAAATGAATGCAAAAAGACACAAAAAATGAAAATAAATGCAAACAATCCTATATGAAGACCTTTTTTTTTAATGATTTAAGGATAGTTGGAACACTTCAATAAGCAATAAGCTTAATATATATAGCACACTAAGAACAGTAGTGCATTATATGTCTACAACCTAAGCAATGTGCATTTGTTTTTGTATCAACACATTTTCAATACTATGAATCATCAAAATTCAATGAAAATTATAGCTCAAATCATAGAAATTTTGCTAGCCACATCCAAAATTCATGGTTCCTAGCCTCGACTCCACATTTAGTTTTTAAATTGCACTCAATGTAAGATCCAAATGATGAAAGAACTATAAACAAAACCATTAAGAATCAGGTCTATAATAATGCAAAGTCAGGTTATTAGCAACACACAACATCATCTCATTAAAGCAAACCAAATCGGACCACTTAAGCATATAAAAGATATTTATAACCTAGATCAAAATGTCCAACAATGCAAAATTAAGAATAAAAGGAGCTTCTATAGATGGATAACATCAAATAATCACTAAAAATGAGCAATAAATTTCATTTTCTAATAGAGGGAAAAAAATGAAAATTTTAATAAGTACAAAATGGTAGGAAAAACTTAAATTAAAAAGAAAAGGGTAAGGAATTGTAAATATGATTTATTATTTCATCTTGGGTTGCCTCCCAAGTAGCATTGTTTATTTACTTCATTAGCTCGACATACTACATACTTCATGGTTCTTTAAACAAAATCTCCTTTACCAGTATAACCTGAGATCATAAAATAGTTTTAGCCTGTTCCCTTTTACTTTAAAATTTTTGTCAGTTTTTAAGCTACACACTTCTACTGCACTATATGAAAACATGTTAGTGAAAACAAAAGGACCTAATGTTGTGTCTAGTTTCTATTGCTCTTAATTACCTTCATATCTAGATTTTGGTTATAAAATCCTTATGTTTTGATCCTACTATTAGATGAATTGAGTGAGAACGGTGTGAATATTGAATGAATGTTAATTGGATTGGCTAGTGAATGTTGCATGGAAATCAAAAGAATTTTGCATGAAAATGGGTGTGACGGGATAATTACATGTCACATATATTAATTAAAGTTAATTCCATGAAGACATATACGTTAATTCCACACACACACATATGTTCATTTTTCCAGCTGCAATGTTCTCATCTTACCATGCATGCTTCACGTTAACTCCATTCTCACAGCCATGCACACATGGTCATACTCCAAGCAACATGCATTAATATGCATGTTTAATCATTCATATTAAATGCATGAAACACTAGCTGTCGTTCTCTCATTTTCCAGCTACTTACTGCATGGTTCTCTTTATCACCATGTATAGTTAACATTCTTCTCATCCAACCATGTTTCACCAGCTATGTTCCATAGTTTTTCATTAATGCAGCAGTTGTCTTCAAATTCATCAATTCACCAAGCCTGCTCCACCTTTCACCTAGCAATTATCTTGAACATATTATGGTTATGACATTTAAGTTACGATTATGCATGGTATTTAACATGCACAACTGTGACATGTCACATCTGTGACTTATATGTCATGATCGTGACATGAAAGTCACAGATTTGCAATATGTCACAGTCATGCATGTTGAATACCATTCATGATCATGACTTAAATGTCATAACTGTGATATGTTCAAGACAATTACTAGGTGAACCATAGAGTAGGATTGGTGAATTGATGAATGTGAAGATAGGTGTGACTTATATGTCATGGTTGTGGTATGAAAGACGCCCGTGAAATGTTTTAAATTTTATTCATAGGTTTAATGCGTGGAAGCTTCAGACATTCAAACATGAAACCCTAAACCTAAAGATAATCTACAAAAGGAATGTTAAGAAGCGATGGTGGCAATCTTTCACCATCTAGACACTATTCCATTCACTCACACACCACTGAGGGATGGAAACTCATTCGGCAGGAATAAAGATAGAGAGAGAAGAGAGAAACAGAGAAAGGAAACAAAGTGAGTCGAGAAGAAAAGCAAAACAGTGGAGAGGTGGAAGCTTAGGAGAGAATGAAAGCGAGAGTTGGAGTTTAATCCTATTCAACTTGATTGAACATTCTTCTGGGTGACAAGCTGAAGTAGAAGGCAAGAGCCAAAGCTGGAAGCTTGAAAGGGATTGGAGATCTCCACAACTCTTCATTCGATGATTTGTTTGACTATTTTGTTCCTCATTTGTTGCTTTGTTTCTTTCATTTTGTTGTCTGTTATTAACTAACTCATACTCTTATTATTTTAGTTGACTATTATTTGTTTTCTTTTGATAGTCCATTTTGTATTCACTATTTTCTTATTACTAGGGTTTACTATATGAGTTGAAACAATTTCTCTCACAGAATTTTGATATGAAACATATGAGTGAGGCATCTTATGTCATTAGCATTAAGATCCATAGAGAAAGAGCTCGACATTTTAGGATTGTCTTAAGAGACCTATATCAACAAAGTGTTAGAGAGATTTTGGATGAAATATTATGCACCAAGTGTAGCACCCATAGTGAAGGGTGATATATTCAATTTGGGTCAATGCTCAAAAAATGAGTTTAAACAGGAACACATGAAGAACATTCTATATGCTTTAGTTATTAGAATCTTAATATATGATCAAGTCTATATAAGACCAAAAATTGTATTCGTGGTTGGAATGTTAGCAAGATACCAGAGTAATCCATATGTTGATCACTGGAAGGCTGCAAAGAAAGTGATGAGATATCTTCAAGGAATGAAGCATTACATGCTTATATACAGATAGAATTAAAATCTAGAAGCAGTTCAGTACTTCAATTTAGATTTTGTTGGTTGCATTGATTGAAGAAAATGAACCTCAGGTTATATTTTTATGTTAGCTAGTGGAGCTATATCTTGGAGAAGTGTCTATGGAAGCTGAGTTCATATCATATTTTGAGGATACCTTACATGGTGTATAGTTAAAGAGTTTTAGAGGCTTAAAGTTGTGAACTCTATTCCTATGCCGTTACAGTTATATTATGACAAATCAGTTGCAATTTTTTTTACTAGAAACAACAATAGTGGAAGTTGAAGTAAGCATATCAACATTAAGTATTTAACCATAAAAGAATGTGTTATGGAAAAGAAAGAGGTCATTGAGCACATTATCACTAAGTTGATGATTACGGATCCTTTGACTAAAGACATGCCAACTAAGCAGTTTAAGGATAAAATAGTGCAAATGGTACTAGGTTCTATAAAATAATGTCATTGAATGTACATTGTTTTCAATAAAATTCTTATTCAATGGGATGTTTCTCATATGGTTTGTGCACCTATATATATTCATTTTGTTATATTGAGAATCTTCATTATAAACATATTGTTTATTCATTAAGTTGAAGGACTATGTGTAGAGATGTAATATAAGGTAATACATGGAAGATATTACTCATTATAAGAGAACTTATTGCTATGATTTATATATTTTTTTCTCCATAAAGTCAATGTTGAATTATATGGAACAAATGGGAGAATGTTGGAATATTCTTGGGTATATATGGTCCATATGATTCAAAATCATCACAACTTTTCTGAAACGTTGTGATGGTCTGTTATTGTATGTTGTCTCTATAAGCAATATATGGATAGTTATGGGTTGTTTTTGGGTCCTAACCTTCTTATTTCATTTTTAAGAAAACTTACACCACTAACTTGAGAGTTTGAGAGGTTAAAAGATTTAGAAACACTTCATTCGACAGTGAGATTGAATTAGTGGATATTTCTGGGATACAATGGTTGGAGGTATGATTTGGTTCGGTTATGCTTCTGCCTATGTTTTGATATATGTATACATACATGTTATTGATATATACGTAAGGAGTTGTATGTGATATATGAAATGTATGTAAATGAATTAATCTCAAAGTGGCTTCATCGAAGACAAGGGAGGTGGTTGTTGATGTGATTGTTAGTTTTCAAAGGTGTATGTAAATAGTGATATAAGATGCTGACTAACAAATTGCTGGTTGATGGTGCTAACTTGGAGAACGTAGATGGCCAGCAAGCTAAAGAGCTGCAACTGATGGGTAGCAAGTGGGATGGCTTGTGTGTGGCTATTGGCTGGGATTTTGTATTATGATGAAGGTCCCATTTGGCCATTAGGAGCTTGGGAGATTGCATCATGATAAGTTATTCTAGAAATGGAACAAGATTAGTGTAATCTTAGGGGTGGATAAGAATATTAACAATTTCATAAATTAATTAATTAATTTTCTTAATTAGATGAAGAAAGAATAATAAAATTAATTATTAATTTTAAAATTTGAAAATAAATTTGATTGAAACAAATAATTAATTTGACTCTTCTAAAGTTAATATCTTATGTTTTCCTTTTTAATTAGGAAACATATTTCTTAATTAAAGTTTTAATTTGATTTAAATAAATTAAGTTTATTGTTTTGTTTGAAGAGTTACTATTCTATTCTATTTAGAAATTCTTTCTTTACTAATTTTAATAATAAATTTCTTTAGTTCTTAGAAAAAGTAATTTTATTAATTAAAATTTAAAAAATTCCATTTATTAACTAAGAAAAATTAATTTTCTTTAATACATTAGAAAATATTTTGTAATTATTCAAAAAGGAATGTTCTAACAAAATTAAGAAATCAATCTCTACCAAAGTGATAACTAACTGTCTTAATTAAACTAAATATTAATTCAATGTAATCTTTAATTAAGAGAAAGTTACTTGTAATTAAATTGGAATTTCTTATTAAATTTTTGAAGAAGCTTTTCTAAATTATAATAAGAATAGTAATATATTAAAATTTATTTTCAATAATTTTTTAAAGAGGTCATAAGAATTAGAAAAGTTTACTACTGAATTTGATAGTTACTTTCAAATTAGACGAGTCATTGCATAAGGGAAGATGAGTTCTTGAGAGAGAATCTCTGGTACTTCTTTCATTCAATTTTAATACTCTTGGTGTATCTATATATTGTCCCCCATCTGAGTCCTCATTCTTTTGTGTCTTTTATTTAGTGCTTGTTTTGAGTCTCCCCTTTTTTCTCTTTAGCAAATACGCACCTTTTGTTCTTTCATACATATGGTACATTCCCACTTAAGCATGTCAATACATGTATGCCTTGTAAGGTTCCGATCATACATCTCATACATAATATATATCAAATATATGCAGCAGAAAATAAAATAGAACCTCAAAAACATATCTACTCATGCATATAGATATAGAACACAAAAATATGAAATGTAATATGTTTACATACCTTTTTGACTATCTCCTTTGTTCTTTAATCTTCTTCGTGTTGGGTTGTCATAAACCACAACGATCAATGTAGACTGTCTCTAATGAAATTCGACATGAAGATAGAAAGATGAAACCTCACTAGGACATGGCTAAAGTTCTTTCTTTGTGCTAGCAAAGACAAGAACTCTTGTGAGAGTTAGAGAGAAAAATAGTGTGTCTGTAAGAAAGAACCTTTTTTCACTTGTGTCTTATACAACATGCATTAAAATCATCTCTATTTTCTACACCATTTGGCCTTCCATATCCTCCATTAATGAAGAGTTATGGGAAGTTAATGGTCATGAATAACATGCATTAATGGAAGTTATGGGAAGTTGATGACCATGAATAACATGCATTAATGGAAGTTTTAGGAAGTTAATGGCCAAATTGGTAGCCAACAACACTTGTTTCTAATCCATTCCATGCAACGTTTTCTACTGAGATCATATTGCGATACAGTCAAGATCATTGTACTTATCCTTCAGATCTCCTATGTGTGTGACCCATTAGGTTCCCGGTTATGTTGGCCA
>JANSVA010011862.1:0-15680 GCA_025504915.1 Erythroxylum reticulatum | reverse complement strand
TAGATCGTCTGAGTAATTTTTCATCGTTTAATTTAATTGTCTTACGTGTTGGAAATTTTTCCCTTGGGTACGATATCTGGTTTTTACCGATTTATATTACTTGTCGACGGGGTGCACTTGCCTCTAATTAGTCTAGATAGAATTTAATTTGTATTGTCTTGTTTAGATCGCAACAAGACTTCGTAAATCTTGTGAATCTTTCAAACCAAACCCTTGTTGATTATTTTAGCCTATATAAAGATATTTTTAGTTTACATATCCTTTTTTCGAAGCTTTCACCAAATTTTGAGGGTGGCTCCATATATAACTCTTCTTCCAAATCTCCATTTATGAAAGCATTTTTCACATCCAACCAATGTAAAGTCCAATCTAGATTAACTACAATATAAAGAAACATTCTTATAGTATTTAACTCAGGAAAAGGTGAAAAGGTTTCTAAATAATCCATGTCATGGGTTTGAGTAAACCCTTAGTAATGAGACGAGCTTTATATCTTTCAAATGATCCATCAGAATTGTACTTTACAATGAACACCCATTTACATCTGATCAATGCTTTCCTTTTCGAAAGATCAACTTCCTCCCATGTTCTATGTTTCTCCAAAGGTCTCATCTCCTCCTATACTACATCCATCCACTTAGGAATATTTAGAGCCTTTTTTATATTCTTAGGAATTCAAAATTGGATAATTTAGAAGTAAATGCTTGAAATGATGGAGATAGACTTTGATATGATAAGAAGTTATATAATGGATATTTGGTACAAGTTCTAGAAGCTTTCCTAAAAGTAATGGGTAAATCTAAGGTTTCATCCGACTCTGGAATAGATATTAGTTCAAGTGACAATGACTTAAAATAAAGAGACTCAAATTGAAATTTACCTGGTTACTCTCTAATTTTTGGATCTGTTTTTAAGTTAGACTCTTGACCATGTTGTAAGTTGTTTGTGTTCTCTTTCATTATGGATATTTTCTTAAAAAGACTTTCACTTTAAAATGACTTCCATCTTGTCTTACACACATTTCGTTCTTTTCTTGAGATTAAATTTATAATGGCATTGAATATGAATCCTTATTTTCATTATTTGAGACATTGTCAATGTTTTAATTAGGATTATAGAAAACATCTACATCATTTTCATAAATATAAAAAAAAGAATCTTGATTACATGTCTCCCTACGAAGATAAGGTGAGAGGAAAAATATGGTTTATCTTTATTCCATAGAAATAAAAAAAAACCTTTTGGTTATTGGATCAAAGCACTTATACCCTTTTTGAGTGGAAGGATAATCAATAAAAATACATTTTCGTGCTTTAGGATTAAGTTTTTCTCGATTGTTGTCACGAATATGAACAAATGCAGTACACCAAAATAATTTAAGACTGTGATCATGTGATAATCAAGATGAAGGAAAATATTTATTAAAAAAATTAAATGGTGTCTAAAATTTTAAAACTTTTGAAGACATCATTTTGATCAAATATGTAGTTGATATAGTAGCCTCACCCCATAAATACTTAGGAGTATTAGCTGAAAACCTTAGAGATCTTACCATTTCTAATAGATTTTTATTTTTTCTTTTTATTATTCCATTTTATTATGGAGTGTCAATACATAAGCTTTGATGAATAATAACGTTTTTAACGAAAAGATCCTTAAAACCTTGTTAAAATATTCTTTTCTGTTATTGCTTATAAAAATTTGACTTCTAGTTTAAAACTATGTTTGCATCATGTTATAAAAGTTTTGAAACACCCTCTCAACATCTGACTTCTCATTGAGTAAAAATAACCAAGTGATTCTAGTGTGGTCATTAATAAAAGTTATAAACCATCTTTTTTTAATAATTGTTTTTATTCTTTAAGGTCCCCTAATATTACCATGGATTATAACAAATGGTTTTGTGGCCTTGTAAGATTATGATGGGAAAATTTTTCTATAATGTTTTTGCAATTTGACAAATTTCACACTAAAATGAAGATATATCTTTATTTGTAAAAAAATTTAGAAACAAATGTCTCATATAATGAAAACTTGGATGTCCATATCTAAAATTCCATAACATAATTTTATTCGCATGAAGTATTGAAATGGAATTAAGACAAGTTGTCTGAGTTTACCTGTTTGAGTAATATCCATTTTTGAAGAATGGAGACCTCTAACTTGTTTAGCATTGCCAATCATCTTTCTTATGGTATGAAATTGACATTCATATGAAGAAAAATTAGCTTGACAATTTTGGTCAATAGTTATTTTACTGAATGACAACAAATTGTAGAATAATTTAGGAATATGAAGAACATTGTGGAGTGTAAGATGCAAGGAAAGAATAATCGATCCTTTCCGAGCTACTACTGAGATGGAACAATCTACTATTTTTATCTCTGATTTCCTACATAAGGACTATAGGAAGAAAATAATTTAAAGGACCTAGTTATATGATTTGTTGTCCCAGAATCAATTATCCAAGAATGATCTAAATTGACACTAAAAAATAGATAACTATAAAATTACCTTTTTGAACTAAAGAATAGGTAAGTTTAGATTAGAGAAATTTTAAGACTGAAGAATTTTTGTTAATGGGCATTTTATATTGAATTTAGATACATAATTTGCTAAACTCTTGTTCATTTAATGTTTAAATTGCACTAATTAAGAGTTATTTGTTTTAATTTTAGGCACATATTGTCTTTGGAACATTTAAGAGCATAAAGTAAAGAAAAGCCCTCAAAGGAAGCAAAGATACAAAAAAAACATTAGCGTTTTTAACCACCTAAAAACATTAACGTTTTGACATAATAGCAACCACGATTTTTGCATGAAGAAGGTTACAGCGTGAATGTAAAGGTTTGGGACCAAGGAGACCTAAATGGATGTTCAAGGGATAGAAACAAAAGGTGAATGAAGCTGGTAGCACAGAAGGTTGGAGCAAAATGTGGTTATGCATGAGTAAATGAGAGGTGTGGGATCGTGAGGTTTAAGGGGATTTTGAATACATAGAAACATCATCCTGGAGGCAGCTGACGGCACAACAAAAGAAAGGTAGTTGGTGGCAATAAACCAAAAAGCAAAAGGAGGGTTGGCGGCGTAGAAAGGGACACAGCAGCTGGCGAAGGTGAACCAAACCCAAACATTAATTGTCACATCAAGGCATAGGATAAAGGAAGGATGCAGCTGGTGCACAGAGTGAAGAGCAGACGTAGTTATGCATGAAGTGAGGAGTGAATAAGTGAGCTAAAAGACAATCAACCTATAGAAACAACGAGAGTTAGTGGCAGAAAAGAAGAGAGTAGTTGGCGGTGAAGGATTGAAAAAACGCAAGAGCTAGGTGTGAATGTGCATGAAAGGTGGACCAAAAAACTCTCAACAAATCATTCAATACATAAGAGACAAAAAAGAGGCGAAAACCAAGAAAATAAATTAGCTGGTGGTGGATAGATTAGTTGCATGAATAAGGTGTTGGACCAAAAAACCTATTGAAAAAAAGAATCAAGATAGACGCGAGCAGGCATCTCCACTTAAACATATACTATCCACTAGCTAATTCACTCAATTTTTGGACACTCCATTGATTCACAACACTCACTTTACACACCATTGAACATACTCTCCACCACACGAAGACAGTTGGTGGAGAAAGAAGACATGGAAGTAAAAAAATTGAAGCAAAACGTTGAGTTGTGGAGATAAAAAAACATTGAGCTGGTGGTTTGAGAACGTAAAGCAGTTAGTGGCTTAGGAGATAACACAATGTTGTAGTTGTGGAGATAAAAACATTGGCAACTAGAGGAGAGAACGTGAAACAGCTAGTGGCATAGCAGATAAAATGCAAGTGGCAGTGGAGATAAAACGTGGAAGCAGCTGGAGAAAAGAAACAATCTAAGCAGCTGGTGGAAAAGCAATAAACGAAGCATCCACATTGAGGCAAGCAGCTGGTGGAGAAAAAGGAGACTCTCCGCTCTACGTTGGAGTAAAGTTGTGCATGAACTGTGGTAGAGGAATCAGCTACAGTACCAAAAGAGGAGAAGCTGGCGTGGAGAGAATAGAGGACGTTGGCCAAGACGTAATGAAACAAATGGCGTGAGAAAATACAACTGCGGAAGAAAGGGTATTTTTAATCTTTTAATTAATTCCTTATTTATTTTATTTGTGTGGATTTAATCAATGCAACCATATATTATGACCATGATTTATGTTACATTGATGATATGTGTGAGTAAGTTTTTTTTTCGATTAAGGTTAAGATTGATATTGGATTAGGACAATTTTTCTGGTATTGATTTTTGCTTGATTGAATGCATATTTAGTCCTAATTTAGCTTGATCACTTAGATTAAGACCTTAGATGATTAAATGCCAAAACTAATGGGGTTTAATTTGTCGAAAAATTAATCAAGCGAAATACTTGAGACTAAAGTGTAGACCAACCTTAGGATCTTATGTTCTATTTGGTCCTTTGTGAAAGGCTGGAAGGCATTTCAAACTCAAATTCAATAATGTTGGCTAATTTTTTAGCATGTTTCTTAGTGCTAAACTTTCAGCCTCTGCTGAGAAAACCTCTTTAATGGAGGGTAAAGATTTTCTTCCCGAAATTCAGCTTTTGACTTCATCCAATTCTTGATTCAATATTATAAAACAACATAAAATATATTGTTTTCATCCCTTTTTTAAGTCAAAAATTATCATTTGAACATTTCCAATCATCTTTGTTATATTGGTCCAATTCCTGCCACAAGGTTACAAGTTAGTTATAAAACAATGATGTCATGGTCTCCTTGCTTGGCCTTTTATAGCTTCATTTTTAGTTCAAAAATTTGAGAAGTATTTTCAATTTTAGAACAAATCTCTCGAGCTACATCCCATGCATCTTTAATTGTTTGAAGACGCATATGAGGTTTTTCGATTGTAGGTTCCATATAATTCATGAACCACACTATGATCAAAGTATTTTTAAACCTCTACATTATAATATTTGGATCATTTAAAGCTGTCCTTGTTGTCTCTCCAATCAAATACCATATTTTTCGTCTATCATCAATGTGCAATTTTATTGTTTGCAACCATTCTGAGTAATTCTGGTCATTTAACCTATGATTCTTCCATTGAAAATGCAAATTTAAGCTAAGAAGATCAACGTTATATTGCATGTTTTCCATCATAACATCAAGATTAGTCACACTCGAACTACTAAAATCATCGTTGGAGGATGAGGAGTTTCTTTATAGGCCATTCATCAATAAACCGTAGTCCATTTAGTACTAATTTGAATGAAGAAAGGAAAAAATATCGTAGAAGACTCGTGGCTCTAATGCCATGAAGAAAGAAGACGAAGTAATTCTTCCTTAATTTTTTGTGAATCGTACAAGGAATATATATGACAATACAACCCTAATCAACTCCTTAAATTAAAAAAATCTATTTATTCTCTAAATAATAAAATCTCAACTAATTATTAGAATATCAACTAATTATCTATAAAGAATCAACTAATTATCTCTACAAATAATCAACTAATTATTTCTATAATATCATATTCTCCATATACATTTGTAGCCATTCACTTGTGTTTAGTGAACTTGAAGTTCTTAGGAAATATAATGAATTTATGACACTTACTTGCAAGACATACATGATTCTTACAATAATTATATATTAAATAATTCTTTCCACCATATTTGTATTTTTTAGTGTTAAGGAATTGGGTAGCATGACTCATTGAAGTAGTTTCAGAAATAAATTAAGATGATGCATGAATCTCTATTTGCTTTTCCTCTTGAACTAAAGAGCATATGGTTAATCAATTCTTGGTAAGGGTTTATAAGACTGTTACCTCTATCGTTATTATAGTCATTGTTCAGCCCCTTGAGAAATTGGATTGTGTTTAAGGATTTATTTTGAGATTTGATTCCTACTCTGATACCAAGTTGATTTGCTACAATCAACTAACTCAAAGACCAAGGGAAAAAGAAACAAGAGGGAGGGAGAAAGAAGAAAGTTTATATAGAGAAAGAGGAATTTTTTTAATAAATTTGGAATTTTATATTATGTTGTATGTATAGGAGTCTTACATATATATATATATATATATAGACGTAGGAAAGTAGTAAATACTGTGAATCTAACTTACAAATCAAGAAATGTGATCTCTAATAGGGAATGACACAATTGTTTGGATTAGCTACGATTTGAGTAGGAAATTTCTAGATGTCAAGTTTACTTTCATAGGACTAAACAACCAAAACAAGATTAGAAACCTTTCCACTAAAATTGATCTAGCAAAGTATTTTCCAGAATAGGTAAATTTTGGTTTCTCCAGTAGTAAAGGACATTGTCATAAGATAAACTCCATTGTTAGGTTCTTTTGGGATAAGAGACTTGGCTTTCCTGTAATTCAAAAGTGGGCTACATCATCTTGGAAGAATAAAAGAATAATAGAGGTGCTCATTGTAGAGGATAAGTATATTATGTTCATTTTCTCCTCAAAAGCTTAAGCTTTCAAGATCATTGAGGACATATTTTATGCTTTCTTCTTTTTTTACAGCCATGGCAACCAAGATTTCAGCTTGAGCCTAACAGGAATAGAGTTATTCCTATATGGGTGAACTTGTTCAGTGTTTCCCATAAATATTATAAAACTAATGGACTGAGTATGATTTTGAGTTTTATAGTACCTCTTTGTTTTGATGAAAATGTAGTAAAAAGAAATAGGCTAAAATATGATAGATTATGTGTTAGTATGGAGATTTTAAAGAATCTAACTAAATGTATCTTAGTTATGAGGTTGGGACATGATGGAGCATTTTTTGAAGATAATATGCATGTTCATTACCAATAGAAGCCCTCTCTCAGTTCCCAAGGTAAAAAAATTAGGTTACAATAAGTAGGGTTTTCCAAAGAGGATAACCTCCATATTAGAGAGGCCAGCTCCCTTCATTATGATTGAGAAATAACAAGCTAAAATTTTAGCTTCTGTCATTAAGGAGTTAGATTCTTGGAAAGAATAGACATATTTGAATGTCGAGGGATATAATTCCATAATAAATAATGAGGGGCAACCTGCATTGCACGTAACTATCTCTCTTTCCTCTAATGAGAGTAGAGAAGATGTAACCTTAATTGAGGAATTCCAATCAATGATCAAAAGGAAATCAAAGAGGAGCAAAGGTAGAGGCTTTATAAAACTCTCTGTTTAATGAAAGTTATTACATGGAATGTAAGGGGATTAATTGCTCAAGAAAGTTGGCATCTTTGACGGATTTTGTTTTTAACACCAAGCCATAAATTATTGCTCTTTTGAAAACTAAAATTAAGTATGAGAATCTTAAGATTACGAATAAAATATTAAATGGAATTGTATTTCTAATCACCAAGCTCTTAGTCTAAGAAGGATTATTATAAGGTATGACCCTACTTTTGTAAATGCTGAAGTTTTTTTCGATAGAAATGCAGGTGATTAACTTGAAATGGAGATTTATTCAGGATAATACCAAGATTTTCTCTTTAGTTATATATGGTGCAAATTATGCTTTTCAAAGAAAGGATTAATGGAGCAACCTCTTGGAACTTCATAAAAGGGTGAATGGCCCTTGGTTATTGAGTCAAGATTTCAATTCAAATCTATTTAGAACTAAATCAAATGGTCACTTTAGTTTGAAAATTTTATCCCTTAAGCCTAATTAATGTGTAGGGAAGCTACGCATATTTGATCTAAATTTTCTGGGCCACTTCTGCTTATAGAAAAATAAGCATGTTGGAATATGGGCATTAAGAAGAAAACTGAATTACTTCTTAGTTAATCAGAACTGAATTACACAGTTTCCAAAAAGTGTGATAATTATTTTAGATCCTTTATTCTCATATCACTCCCCTATATAGGTGGAGAATCTCTTCTAGAATTCTAAAAAAAGGGGCCCTTTTAGGTTCAACAACTTCCTAATAGAGCATAATTGCTTTCAATAAGCTCTTTAAAGGGGGATTAGAGTTACCAGTGGAGAGCACACATTAATATATCTGTGTTTAATGAATCATGTCAATTAAATTAGAAATGAAAGATCTAATTATTAAAGAAGACACAACCATACAATAAGTTATTAATAGGGCTAAGGACGGGCTCATATTCATTTAGGGGGAGTTAGTAAGGAATCCTATTAATGACTTTTTATTAAGGAATACAAGTAATTAATTTTTGTTAAACAAGGAGAGAGAACTTTTGAGACACCATTTATTTGCAAACAAAGATCACACTAGTCTTTTGGAATAAAGAGCCAAAGCTAATTAGCTAAAGGGATAGGGAGATGTTTTAAGTTCTTCTTCAACTATATTTTGAATAAAAGGAATGCTAATAGAATGTGCTCATTAACCTTGCTTGAAAGTTCAATAATCTTTCAGTAGAAGGATCTTCTTACTGAAGTTGAGAAGCATTTTAGAAGATTCTTTGGTTACTCCAATTCACCATAATCCCTTTTGTTATTCTCCTTTATTAAGAAGAGGATTACCCAGGAGCAATCAGACTTACTCATTAAGCCTATTGGAGATAAATAAATAGAAGAAGTAGTCCAATTCGAGATAAAGAAATAGAAGATATAGTCTTGTAATAAATCCTAATAAATACCCCGACTTGAATAGCTTTAATGGTTTCTTTTTTCAGAAGATTTGGCAGGATACTAGTCCTATGGTGAAGAAAGCAATAAAGAATTCTTCTTTAGAGATACTCTTGTTAAAGAGATAAGTAAAATAATACTCATATATTCTTGATACCCAAAATTGCTAGCCTTACTTCATTTAAGGACTTTAGGCTTATTGTATGTTCAAACTTCCTTTATAAGGTGATTTCTAAAATCCTTGTAAATAAGTTCAAGACGGTTTTAAATTCTCTTATTTATGATAATCAAACTGTCTTTCTGCAAGGCAGAATGATTGGTGACAATGTCTCAACTGTATATGAGCTAATGAAGATATACCAGAGAAAAAACTCCCTTTAATTGTGTCATCAAAGTTGATTTCAATAAGGCTTTTGATTGTATTAAATAAGGTTTTATATTACAAAACTTAGAGATTTTGAGATTCCTTATAGTTTTTATCAAGTGGATTGAGGCATGTATTACTTCCTCCTCCTTCTCAGTTTTGAGTAATGGTGTGTCTATTGGATTATTTAAAAATTCCAGAGGCCTAAGACAAGGGGATCTTCTATCCCTTTATCTTATTTAGTCTATATATGAGGTTCTTACATAGATGCTTTTTTACAATGTGTGGAAGAACAACCACTTTAAGTTCCATAACAAATGTAAAAGGGTGGGCCTTATTAACTGATGATTTTCAGATGACCTTGTACTCTTTTTCAAGGCTCATTGTAAATTAGTGAAATTGCTTATCTCTACTTTGCTTGCTTTTAAAGATCTCTTAGGGTTAGAAATGAATTTTCAAAAGAGTCATTTCATTTGGCTTCTAGTACCAATGGTCTAGAATATAGAATATCCCAAATCATAAGTAATAGAATATCCCAAATCACAAGTATAACTAGAAAGTTTTCTCCTCTAATCTATTTGGGTCTCCCTATCATTACTAGAAGGATATAGTTCTAGAAGTGTTATCCTTAAGTAGAGAAGATACAAAGAAGATTGAATATATGGGCTCATAAGACTCTCTTTTAAAGGTAGATTGTAACTCTTGAAGTCAGTGTTAAATTCTTTGCATATTTACTATTCCTTTAACATGTTTCTTGTAAAAGGAGTTGCTAAGACCTTGGAGAAATTATTTAGAAGATTCCTTTAAGGTAACCTAAATTTTAAAAGGCACCATGCCAAAATGAAGTGGACTCAGGTTTGTAAGAAAAAGGAGGAAGCTAGTTTGGGGTTAATCTCCCTTAGTACTACTGACAAAGTTACGTTAATCAAAAAGCTATGGAATATCTTATTGGAGAAGGAGTCACTGATGTCGTGAGTTGTAACACTACTCAAAATAACTATACCTACAATTATTATAGTGATGAGTCTAGGTTGATCCCATAGAGATTAAATCCAATTAATTTCCTAAATTATATGTATATGTAAAACAGGGGTTAGGTTTGATGCATTTTAGAAAACAAAGTAAGATTGAATATATAAAAGTAATTCAAGTTAAATAACAGCAAAGTAAGAAAATTGATGAATGGTTTGAAATCTGGTTCTTTGGTTTAATCTCAACCTACACACATTTTAACATACATCATTGCATTACCATCTTTACACCTTTATTTGACTCATTGATCATAGATTAACAATAAACTTTGTTAATTATGATTTTTTCTTAGGTCGTAATTAATTAAAACAAGCTATTTAATTAACCCTAACTATCAGACAATCTAGAACAAGTTCTCTAAGTTTAATCAGACAACCACACTAAGAGTGAGAAAAATAGATCAATATAAGCAATAACCACACAAACTCAGGTTATTTAACCTATGCTACATTATCCCTAATGATTTAATACCATTAGTTGCCACATACAAATTCAAACACAACTATTACATATCGTATTCAAGTTCTAGCCATGGGTTTTCATAAAAGCAATCTAATAAGGCATTAAGAACATTCTTACACAATACCCAATCAATAAACTCAAGATAACATGAACAATCCAAAAAGAGGGAAAGAACATATTACACAAAGACGATATGCTTAAATGTGCTCCTTGATGTGCACTTCTCCTCTGAACTGGTGTTAAGAAGTTAGCCCTCTATCTTCTTTATTAATCTCTAAGATATAGCCATGAATCACTTCTATCATCTTTTCTTCTCCTAAAACCTTAAAAATAAAGAATATTCAAGTCAGGAATGTTTCAGCAGTCAACATAACACATTTATAGGAAACACTAGGTTTTTGGAGATAGGTGGCATAAAAGTCATAGACATGACTTGGAGTGTCACGATCATGAATGGCACAAAAGAGGCTCATAGCTATAACACATCTTTGTATGGGTGTGGCTTGGGTGTCATGCCTATGCAAAATGAGTCATGGGTGTGACATGAAGTTTTTAGTTATGGTCGTGAGATGCTATGCACTATATATACTTCATGTTTTTGCATTTTCTTATCTCCTCTTCATTTTAATCCTTCTTCTTCTTGTTCCACAAAGATAATTAAGTGTGAATCTCAAGAAGATGGCTCAAATAGTATGCTTTTTGCTCACTTTAGCTATTATGCTTCTAAATTATAACTAAAATCAAATATGAACAAAAATGAGAGTCATAAGTATTTTAAAGCATTAATCACTAAGTGTCATGGATTAAATGTATCAACAATTAAGTATATATCAAGTTCCCCCACTTTTATCTTTTAACCTTCCTCTAGAAAATCATCAAAATCAAATTCATAAACCAAGAACTTACTTATTTTCCATATTTCCCAAGAATAGATAGTCATAAGCAAAGAGAAATAACTTCTAAAACCATAACATGAACTCAAATTTTCATGCTTATACTCATGATCTATCAACATTTATCACCTTTAAAAACTGAGCAATCTAAAGATAGACTTTGACAAAATGTGTTTAAATATGGTAAATCTATGGGTATACTCAAATACCATTTTTGATCAAGACTTTTCACAACTTTGCATATCAATTTGTTTCTCCAATACTAAGAGTCACATGCATAATCATGAATCAAATGACTTGTTAAGGTTGTAATGTGGACAAGGGTAAGGTGAGATGTATTTAGGTAATATAGTATTAAAGTCATCAAAACTAATGAAGCAAAAGTAACATTTAATGACATCAAGCATACAAGTTAACATTTATTCAAAACTGGGTTCAATCAACTATAACAAATGTAACAATTATATTTCACAACTTAAACTCAAACTCTCACACCACATCAAGCATAACCAATTAGAAGGAATCAATCGTAAAAATCATTGATAACAATACATTAAAACTATAAAGAGTGATCCTTTATAGCACCATCCACCTTATATATATTAAACTCAAGTTATCCATTCCCTATAACTTTAAGAGGAGAAACCAATCATGAATGACTTTTTAAAACAAATGTATTTCCTCCTTGATACTTTTATTCAAACATTTTTTTTCTTTTTTCAGTTTTTATGTAATAAAAATTGAAAGAATATACATTAACATGGGAATTTCATTGATATAACATAAAATAACATCCCAATAATTATAATCATCTCACACATATGCACATCCTCACACTTATCATCGTGTACATCCACAATCATTAATAATCAACAAATGTTCCACTAGCTTAAAGGTTTGGGTAGGACATTTGGTTAATTTGAGAGCATGTAATGTGGTTAACATAAAAGGAAAAGGCAATTAAAGTTCAAGGGGGCTTAACAAAGGAAATTTTACATCAATAGGTAGGTTATTTGGTTAATGTAGCTTATGAAACAAAGAATGCCTATACAATTTTCATTTCAATACATGTAATAAAAATGTGGTCTTAAATAGAATATCAATGCAAAGTTAGGATGTACATATCGTGAAGGTCACAAATAAACTAAAGGCAATGAGACTGATATTGATGTACTAGTCTATACAAGCTTAAAATCCCACTGCTTGTGTCTACCACTAGTCACAACTCTTCTAAAAATAATGTATCTTGACCAATCACAAGAGTACAAGTACATACTAAGTTAATATGGAATATTCTAGTTAATTCACTCTCTAATTATGACTATATAGTTTTAAAAGAAATATAAAAAGAGAAAATGTTTATTTGTTTGTTTGATTTTCAAAACGCCTAAAAAGTCACATAAGCAACAATTAAGCTTAAAAGCATGCATAAAAACTAAGATCCCCCCCTCCCCACAATTAAAACTTACATTATCCCCAATAAGACATCAAATGTAAGAAATGAAGCATTTAACAAAAATAAAAAAATACAAAAATGTGAATAAATAGAAATTAACTTCCTTTAGGTTACCTCCGAAGTAGCGATATTGTTTACCATCATTGGATTGACTTTATATTGCTCAATCTTCATAATGAGGGTTTTCTAACTCTATCACTTCCGCATCTTCCACTTGTAATCCTTTATAGAATGGTTTCAATCGATGATCATTGACCTTGAATTCCTTATTTGTCTGTAAGCTTTCAATTTCAATTGCGCTATGCAAAAACACATTATTAACAAAAAAAGGTCCAATATAAAGGGAACATAATTTTTCTGGGAAAAGCTTAAGTCATAAATGGTAGAGAACAACTATTTTCCAATAATGAAATTCTTCCTAACAATCATCTTATCATGAAATAGTTTTTTTCTTTTCTTTGTAAATTTCTACATTCTCATAAGAATAAAGCTTAAGCTCATCTAATTCTTGCAGTTGCTATTTTCTCTATTCACTCACCATGTCCATCTTCATATTGCATTACTTAATTTCACAAAAAGCTTTGTGCTCAATTTCCTTTGGAAGATGACATGACATTTCATAAATTAGTCGGTATGGAGACATGCCAACTTGGTGTTTTATATGTGGTTCTATATGTTCAAAGAGCATCATCAAGTCGTTGGCTCCAATCTTTATGATTTGGGCTCACCATTTTTCAAGGATTGACTTAATTTATCTATTTGACACTTCTTCTGACCACTATAAGCATATGAATGATAAAATTTCAAAATAGATTCACATTCATGCTCAAGCACACATCTCCAAGTTACTTAGTCAGAACAACACTTCCATAATTGTGGATCATCCCAATTATAATATTTTGAATCATTATTTATTCTGTTCCATCTAGCTTTATTCAAATCATTAGGCATCTCATGGTTCACTAGATATTTTACAATATCAGTATATCATGGAACTTTACAGTGAAGCATTAGTAATTGCTCATCCAGAAACAACTCTTACAATGGTATTGAATCCTCTTCCTTCATAACTTAACTTAATTTATCCACGACTGAGTTCTCTACACATTTATTATCTTTGATCTCCAAATTGAACTCTTAGAGCAAGAGATTCCATCTAATGAGCCTTGGTTTCGCTTCTTTCTTTAATACAAGATACCTTAATACTGCATAATCAGAATATATAACTACTTTAGAACTAAGCAAGTAAGGTATAAATTTATCTAAGGCAAACACAATAGCTAAAAGTTCCTTTTTGTGGTGGAGTAGTTGCATTATGATGGACTGAGAGTTCTTGAAGCATAGTAAATGGCATAAATCATCTTGCCATATCTTTGACCAAGGACGACACCCACAATAAAATTGCTAGCATGACACATAGTCTCAAATTGTTGACTCCAATCAAGTGGTTGAATGATTGGTGTCGAAGTCAAAAGTTCTTTCAACTTGTCAGATGCTTCCTTACATCCCTTATCAAATTCCAAAGGCATGTCCTTTTATAACAAGAAATATAGATTTGTTGAGATCTTACTAAAGTCTTTCATAATTTAATGATAAAAACCTACATGGCCAAGAAAAGAATAAACCTCCTACACATTTATGGGATAAGGTAAGTTTTGCACAGTTTTTTGTTAGATTTATTGACCTTAATCACTCTAAATAAGATTACATGTCCCGAAGGTATTCCTTGTTCAACCATAAAATGAAATTTTTCAGAATTTACAATAAGATTAGTTTCTATGCATCGTTTAAGTACATAATTCAGATTATCTAAGAATCCATCAAATGAATCCTCATAGACAGTAAAATCATCCATAAATACCTCAATAATATACTCAATATACTTGGGGAAACCTGTCATACATCTTTGAAAGGTGGCTGAGGCATTGCAAAGTCCAAACGACATTCTTCTATAAGTAAATGTATAAAATAGGCATACAAAGGTTGTTTCTCCTAATAATCTGGATCTATCATAATTGGGTTATAGCTTGAATACCCATCAAGAAAATAATAGTTCATATAGTAAGTCGTTCAAGCATTTGATCGATGAATAGGAGCAAAAAATGATCCTTACGTGTAGTAGCATTTAACTTCCTATAATTGATGCATACTTGCCATTTATTTTGAATTCTTGTAGGAAAAACTCATTATTCTTATTTTTCACCAGTATAATCCAAGTCTTCTTTGATACCACTTGGACTAGACCTAACCATTTACTATCCAAAATTGGATAAATAATACCAACATCAAGCAACTTTAAGATCTCTATCTTTACCAATTCCATCATTAGAGGATTCAATCTTCATTGTGATTCTCTTGATGGTTTGGATCCTTCTTATAAACGAATTTGGTGCATGCATATCGAAGGGATAATACCTTCAATGTCAGCTATATTCCACCTTATTATTGCGATGTGGTCTTTAAGCACTTAAATGAGCTTTTCCTCTTAAAGCATGGTTAGGTTCCTTTTTATAACTACCATAAGTGTTTCTCCTTCTCCCAAAAATACATATTTCAAGTTCCTAATAATTACTTTGGTTCAATTGTAGGTGCCTGCACAACCGAAGGTAGATATTTCTTATGAGATATTAGTAGTTCAATATTTGGAAATACATACCTTTTTAGCATTAGTTGTAGTGATTGGAATGATAGCACAATCTCTTCTATCTCATTTGTAATGAATAAGTTAGAGTTTTTCAAAGTGTTTCCCTATAAACTTATGCAAAGAATAACTCATCTTTACCTTCCATATCAAAAACTTATGAAGACAATCAATCAATGACATTAAATGATAAAACATTATGAACATCACTAGTGTACCTCATTGCTTCAAAA
>JANSVA010011846.1:0-15680 GCA_025504915.1 Erythroxylum reticulatum | reverse complement strand
TCTTTCATAGTATCTGTATTAGGGTTGTCTGTATATACAGACTGTACATTTGTTGTATACACTGTGGATTTTGAGTAATGAAAGAGGAAGGAATTGATTTTGAAAATCTTGTAATTTACAATTACTGGTTTTATAATTAAATGTATGAGATGCCATGTGGAGCTCAGTAGTGATCGCACGTAGCACTCCCTTATCTTAGGATATGTATCGGAATGACCTACAGGCGTCCCGGTGCGTACCTTAGGGTAATGGGGTGTTACAATTACGCTAGTCGAAATAAAATAACTAGACCTACTATAGCAGTGGTAAGTCTAGGTCGATCCCACAGAGAGTGTGTGTAAAGTTTATTAAATAAAATTAACTGGTGTTTAAGTTTAATAAGGGGTTTTGGATTTTTGAAAAAAAGAAAATAAAATGAGACTAACTAATAAAATTGAATTAAAGAAAACATGAAAAAAAATATAAAATTAGGGAATTCGATAAAGACCCGATTCTTTAGTTCAATCTCGGCCTACACCCTAATTAAGCATATTTCATTAATTTCTTATTCTTTAACCTCTCCTAACAACTGTTAATCATCGGTTAACAATTAACCCGAGTTTCCCTTTAGGTTTTGTTTAATCAACATACGATCGTTAATTAAAACTAACCATCGAACAACCTAGGATACGATCTCTAAATTTAATTAGGTAGTAGCATTACGAATTAGGAAAATCAATTAATCAAGGCAACACCACATACAATGCGTCATTTAACCTAGGTCATGTTATCCCTAATGGTTACAAATCATTAATCGCTACATATAAATTTCAACAGAACAATTACAGATTATATCGAAATTCTGGCAAGGGTTTGTAATTAATGATTCAATGAACGCATTAAAATCATCATCTCACTATACCCAATGAGTTCATACACAAATAATTGAACAATAACAAAAATCTAATTATCCATACACCAAACTCAAATCAATTAACATAAGATAACACAATCAATTCCTAATAAGAGAAAGAAATAACAAAATAATTATAAAAAATACTTAACCCGAGTCATCGACGATGATGTTGCCTCCAAACTGACGTCAAGACGTCTAGCCCTTCATAGGTCTTTTTCCAAAAAGTACTTCAGTCCCCATCTAATATCCTTACCCAAAGCCCCCTTCGGCTATCCCTCAAGCTACTCTCACTATCACCTCTTTACTATAACTGATGGGACAATTAAGTTTTGGCATTTTTAGTTCTAGGCCCCTTTTTATATCTACACCGTAGCCCTTCTCTAGCAACCAAGCTACCCAACCAAGGTACAGATGAAGCTTCTCCATGCCTGCACCTGCACTTGCTGCGCCTCCTTGCCTAGCTATTGCCGTATTGTAGCAAGATGGGATGAATAAATGTCCCAACTCTTTAAAACCTTCGCTGCCCCGCTTGTGTGTCTTCTCTTGTGCATTTTGAGTAAAACGCCCATGTTTAATGCAAAACATCTACATTGAACACAGCATAAAATGTTGTGCATTTAATGCACAACGTTCTCCAACTACTGTCGTTTTGGTCTTCACTATCTTGCTTCTACACTGTCATTTTGTCTCTTTGCTTCAATATTGTGCCCCAAACATCTGGCTCTTTTCTTCATGTCTTATTTTTCTTGTCTTTTAATTTCCTTTGTCTCGCTTCATGAAGACAAGTAAAAATTTGATCTTCAGAAAATAACCCAAATGTGGTACTTTCGACTCACTTTAAATTTTTTTGCTTCCAAATTGTACCTAAAATCATATAAATTAAAGTTAGTATATTAACCATTTTCATATCATTAATCGCTAAGTGTAAATGATTAAATATATCAACAATTGAACACATATCATGATTGAACTAATTAAATGAGAAACTAGTTAAAGTCTTTGGAATTGGACAAGTGTCCAAATCCTAAGCCCACGTTTCGTTTAATTTTGAAAGACAAAGACATTGTTTTGTCTTGTCTTAAAATTTCTTATTGGTGGCTTTCTGTTTGAAGCTTCTTCCTCTTATTCGAATTTTTGATTCATCAAACCTTCACTAAAGAAAAACCTTGTTTTCCTCTACTTATTATTACTCCCACCTTATTTCTTTTCTTTTACCCCAAGAAAAACTGAACCCCCTGTCAACCTTCAAGATGATGTACATGGGTGCATGAGGGTTAGGGCTTCTTTAAATCTTGAAGAACTTGGAGTTTTATCAAGTAAGTATTATGTAAATCCTTATGAGTGGTAGAAATATGAACCAAATTTGGCGATATATTTGTCATGAGAAAATGGTTATTTCATGAACACCGTGGGTTTAAGATGAAAACATACATTTGTGGTTTTTACGTATTTAATGATTAATATGTCATAAGAGTGTTTGAAAATGATTTTTGAGTTGAAAGATCAATGAAAATAGGAATGAATGAGTGCAGAAATTTTTGGAGAAGCGTTGTGTGTGTATGTGTGTGTGTGTATATATATATACGTGTATGCTCTATTTTCTTCACTATGTATACTTGAGCATTTTGGGTATTTTTAGAGAGGATTGAAAATGAATTTAGAGTTAAGGGCTAGCTGTAAGATGATGTTCTGATATGGGAAAGTGAATTAAAATGAAAGTTTGAGAGTAAAAATAGAAAATGTACATAAGATGAAAGTGTAGAAAAAAGAGAGTGAAGAAAACGCCAAAATGAAGAAGATGCGTGAATATGTGATGTTTTTGATATTCAGCATTGATTCTTGATTTTTGGTATATTTTTGAATATGTTGGGTTGAATGAAGTCGAAAATGGAGGTTGAAATAAGTTAGAAGAGATAGACTAAGCAAAAGAGATGAACTAAGATGAAAATGATGATGAAGAGTACTGGAACATATGCAGATGCAGTGTCTTTACTGAACATGCATCTGTATTTTTTCCATTTATTGATCTATAGACATCTAAATGGGATTATTTTAAGTTTAGATTAAACTAAAGACATATGGATATATTTTTCATGAAGAAATCAAAATTGAATTCTGTCTCTAAGAGTTTCAAATTTTAGCTTGAAGTTGAGTTTGTGGATTCTGTTGTGGTTTGACATAGTCTGTAGTATTTTTATCATAACTTGCAGAATATTGAACCAAATTTCATGAAATTAGTTTCATTAGAAACTTAAGACATAAACAAACAATTTTTCAGAAGCGTGTTTTGCCTAAATCCTTCATATTCCTTATCAAAATGAACATGAAAAATTGACCCAGAGGACTATTTTGAGAAGAAGAGACTGTAGTGTGTGAATTTGGAGAAAAAAAAGGGTTACGATCGTGACTTTTTGGAGAAGTATGGAAAAGCATGACTGTGCACAAGCAATATCGTGACTTTTTTTAGTCAACTTGAATATCGTGACATTGAATGCTTACTGAAGTGGACTGATGTGAACATCCTTCACTCTTTTGGTCATAACTTCTTCTCCTGACCTCCAAATGACATGGGACTTGAACCATTGGACTCGTAACACATTGATATTCATCTACACAAAATATTTTATCCAAAAGAAATCATTTTGAAGAGATTTATTGATTTAATTGGGACAAAAATGATGAACAATCCTAGAACTTCATGAATGGAGTATTATCACTGAACCTGCTTTCGTAGTTTAGGCATAACTTGTGATGTAGTTATCTAAATAGAATGATTATTAATTTAGATTAACATAGAGACACAGAGATACAATTGTTATGAAGAAATATTATTCCAATTCTGTCTCTATAATTACATAATATAACTTGAAGTTGGGCACAAAAAATTGTTATAGTTAAAGAACAGTCCAAATTATTTGGAGTATATCTCTTGGAATATTGAACCAAATCAAATGATATTGAAGTCATTAGAAACTTAATACAATGAGAAAAATTTTCATAGAAGAAAGTGTTGCCAAATTACTTCATTTCTTTGTCAGAATGATAATGAAAAACAGACCCAAAGGTTTGGAATTTTGGCGAATTTATAAGAAGAAATGAGAGTTTGGATATTGTATAGTCATATGATGTTAGAATAACAATAGTGAATGAATTGTTGGTATTAAAGTGCCAAAGACATGTGTATAATGGAGATGAAGGGTTTCATATGATTGTAGATGTGATTCAAAGGAAATGAGTAATGAATATCTAGTTAAAGTGAATGAGAGTTTGATTTTATGAGAGCAAATAATCCTAAAAATGAAATGACAAGTAATTGAGTTATAAAATGAGAATGTAGATCAGATGTGAAATTTGATAATATACATAAGATTGTAAAGAACATGAATCGTACATAGTTCGTATACACATTTGCGCATAAATAAATGATTATAATTGTGCAAAGTTATTAATGTGTGTGTGCAATGTGTGTATTGCATAATTTTATTGTGCAGGATAAATGTTCGCATTCAGAGGTTTCTAGATCATGAAAGCTAATGCTAATTTGGAGTGTACTGTGAGTCAACCTAGATGGTCTCATTTTATTGTTTGTTTTGTTTTGAATTTCTGTATTGATTGACTATTGAATGATTATATCAATGTGATTGTACTGATTTCGGACATTAAATGTCCGAGGTGTTTGATGCATGTGATAAAATATTGGAAGTGCTCATTGAATGTGATTTTGACGAAATATATGATGCATAGCATGATTGTTAAATGTCGAACCTAGTTCCGAAGAAAAATGAAAATATGCATATGAATGAAAAAGTGATTCTCAACTTTAATGTTAAATGCCAGACTAAGGTCCGATGATACGTGAAAGTGGTATAGTGATCATATGTGACTGATGCATTTCATTACATGAATACATAAAAGATAAAGACAGCTGTGACCGGAGTCGCTAGTGAAAAAGTGCTTAAAGCTCATACTATTAATAGAGCCTCAGGCTCAAATGTGAATGTATCCTGTATCCACTAAGGGATATGGGACATTATCTGATACAGCTCGGTATCTACGAGGGATATGGGCAGCCCAGTATCTACTAAAGGATATGGGTTAGTGAAAAAGGCACTCGGTTACCACAAAGTAACAAATTGAAAGTTAGTCTCATAAGCACTGCATATGCATATGAAAGTATGATTTAAATATTTAAGTGATTTCTAAATATGATATGTGTTGAATGTGAAATGTAAAATGAATGATCAAGTGATATATGCTTAAGTGAATGTGGAATGTATGTGACTTGATCTAATGAATTGATGAATTGTACGTGTTATGTGATTGAGTAATCCATCAAGGATGGTCGCTCACTGTGTTCACAAAAGTCACCCAAAATTTTTAATATTTTTTATGGCTCAGAAGAGTTACCCTATTGGGCAAACGAGAGTATAGCCACTGCATTTAAGTAAGAGGTAGAGGTCGGGATCAGTTTGCTTCTGCATTTGTATTTTATTATTTTTGTATCAAATTGAGTCTTCTGTAATTATTATAACATGTATATTTGAATATTCTATTTTGTAATAACTTTCCAAAGTGGAAAGGTTTGTAAATGAGAATGATCTTGAGTGTAATAAAAATAAATGTGATTTTTATGTTATGAAAGAAAAGAATGGGACCAAAATTAATTATTGATTTCTACATATGCTTGTACTATTTTTGAATTTAATAAAAAATTTACTAATTTTTCGAGAGTTTGACCGTTCTAGCACGCTACCCTTGTGGGGTACATACTCAAGCATCACTCAGGATGTCGGGTATGTGTCTTGCGAGAGTGGGGAACTACAACTTTCGTATCGCAACTCTTTTTGTACATATTCAATTGGAGCATAGTCATTCCATCCATATGTGTAAGGATTATTCCACTATGAATTATACTTATTCTTATATGATGGGCCTTGAGGTTGGTTATACATATATGATTGCAAGAATTACTCCCAAAAATGTTACAACACGATATAGATGTCAGTTGAGCTTCTGAAAGCATATGAGGAAATGGCTCCTTCTAATATAGTGATGTTTCATATTGTGAAGACATATTAAAACACTATCTTCTCCATCTTTCCATTATGAGTTGTAGCTATAACAAGGAACTGTAATTCCTATAATAAACCACAGACTTAAGATCAAGTAGAGAAATTCAAGAGAATTAAATTAATAAGCCATAAATACAATATAATAGAATAAAAATAAATACAATATAATAGAATAAAAATAAATACAAAAGCAAAATTAAAATAAAATAAAATAAAACAAAGATAAAACAAAATGAAATGAAAATGACTAGAGTAATAACATTCAGGCTTTCCTAATATCAAAGGCTCCAGTAAGGCACCAAAATTTTGATTGACTTATTTTAAATTAATCAATATTATAATAACCGTAAGTGCACGACGTAAGTATAGCTAGTATTGGGAAGTATGAGTCAATCCCACAAAGACGATGAATATTAGTAATTATCCTTCCCCTATTATCTAGCATAAGGATTGATTTTATATTTTTTAATTAAAAGAAACTAAAACTAAGCAAGTAAAAGAAAATAAGTAGTGAAATTGAACAGAGAATTTAGGAAGCACTAGGAAATTATCAATATCGAGTAATTAGTATCTAGGTTTCGAATCCCCCTAAACCCTTACCATATTGACCTTTTATCGTGCAATTGTTTGATGATTTATTGGACTATGGAGACTCCTATGGCATGCTAGTAGCTGACCTTGGGTCTACTAACAACTAATCATAAGGTTTCTAACTAAATTACTCAGGCTAAACCCAATTTATGAGTCCCTCTATTAGGTTTGACCCTAATCCAAAAGATTTGGGTTATCCTATCTCTAGAATTGAAATAAACTCCTTCAAATTATAGTAGATCTATTCAACCTTTGATCTCTCAATATTTACGTATGAATCATATTATAAATAAAGCACATAATCAGATCCAATATAACAATTAAACCAATTGCATTAATAAATAAATCATATCATATAAAAGTATTAATATAAGGTTCATCTGACCTAAATACTAACAAGATGTTTAGTTACACATATCGATTATAAAATCCAACATACATAAATAGAAATATAAATTGAAAACAATGAGTTCATAATTCTAAATCTTCCTGATTGTCTTCCATCTAATGTTCTTGTGATGTAAAGGCTTGATCTTCTATTTCAATGAATATTTTAATGATTTCTTTGTGCTTTCCATGTCTAGAATTTCCTCCCCATGTATACTATATGGCTCCTCTCTGGGAGATGCCTGGTTTGATGCATAGTTATGCATAAGACCATGCATAACCAAAAATTATAAGAATCGTGAAGATGCATGGGTTTGGGGAGTGCATGACCGTGTATCCTTTCTATAGTTCAAATCCTCAATTTCCTCTATGATCTCGTCTGAATTCTTCTTCTTTGAGTCTATGAAGGCAATCACCTATGAAAGCACTTGGAGCAAATTAAGTACCAAATATATGATAAAAATATAAAATATTAAGCAAAATACATCAAGTAAAGGTGTAAAAATATAGTCAAATATTCATCTAGCAACTAAAACCCTTGCTATATACAAAATAAAAGGGATAAAAAATAAAAAGAAACAAAAATGACACAAAGAATTAAGAAATAGAAATATCATTAACTAAAACATTAGATAAATCAAACTAACAATAGAAATAAAAACAAACAATATAAAAAATAAGCAATATACACAATTAATAAAGAAAAAGAAAGAATATACAAAAAGCAAACATCTCCCTCATGATGTGATCCAAGTTGGTCTGATGAAGGAGAGTCCTTGGGTTGATGATCCTTATTGGGTGGAGGAGTTATTAAGGAAGTACCCTTGTCAAATGGTGGAGGCTAGAAATCAATGCACTAACCATTAACATCGTTAGCTCTCTCATCCGTCTAACTATAGTCTCGAGCCTTCTTAGTCACTCAACCGAAGTCTCAAGTCATTATACATGCTCTAATCTCTTTACTCTCTTTCGTTGGAAAGTCTTTTTAGTACACAAAAGCTGAGCTATCCATCTTTCTAATAGTGCTATCTTTAGTTGGTCTAGATATGGTATCCTAGCCCTGGTAACTCTCGGATTATCCTTTGTTAGTGCTACACCTCCTATCTTAGGTGGCGGTGGTTAGGGTTGGGGTGGACGCTTTGAAGTATATTGATCCACTTTATCTCCATCCTCCACTACTGGCTTATCGGGCTCCCCAATAAGTCTTTATATGTCGCTTGTGAGTCTCTAACATTTGTGGACCATATGTATACATTGCATTATTGCAAGGTTTAGCGCTACTATGGTACCCATATACCATATCGGTGGTAGTCAATTAAATATTTGCATCCGTCATGCTAGTCTAGTCACATAAAGCCTGACACAAATTATGTCGACCTTTCTCTCCTTGCTTTAAAGCCCTATGAACTGAGAAAGCATATGCCCTAAATGGATTGGCATCCTCTTGCTCATGCTCCATAAACAATATATGTCCAACTATCACCCTGAGCACTCAATGTGTGATTCAAAATACCATAAATGTATCTAAGTGTGGGATGTTTCCATATAGATGCCTTGGATTTTCTCGGGTCATAGTCCTCCTCTATCCTAAACATATGCCAAAAGTGTCGAGGAGATAATCCATACAAAATTTTTTTCCATAATGCAATATACTCTTATGTGCCTATGTACTCTTAGTCATAAAGACCCACCATGATGGAAAACTCCTAATAGCTCATTTAGAACATATCATCCATCATCCAAAACTGGATCATGCTAGGTGAACCCCCATCATAGCTATCTCTCTCTATAAAGAACGTGGAGAGTAACTCTAATGCCAACTCTTTGAAGGAAGGCTTCGTGATCTCGAAGATTCAAGACCATATACCAATATTGACAATGTCCCAAATTTGTTGGGCTGATCCAACTTGCTCCAACACCTCCCAGTTTATGAATAAGTTTGTATATAATTTTTTATCCTTAAGCTACTGTTATTATTCCTTTTGAGCCCTGACATCGAACAATAACATTCACGACCACTCTAGGACTAAGCTATGGTTGAGGAACCTTTTCCTCATTGTTGCTTCCTAAGGGTCTCCTTTTCTCACCTCGATCTTATCATTGTGCCTCAAACATTGACTAAATGTGGGAAAATTTTTCGATAAATTACGAGAATATAATTTTCCCCACACTTTCATGCAAAAATAAAAAGTAAAATACAATTAATCGTATTTCTAATGTTAGTTAATGTCAAAAAAAAACTAATTAACCTAATTTTATGCAAAAATATCACAATTAAACACTTAAGGAGCCAAAAATAACAAAAATTTTGCAGCTGAAGTTGAATTTCAACGTAATTCACATGCAATAACATAAATTGAATCATAAAATCTATTGGGGAAAGATTAATCCTACTATTTAACCGTAATTAATCATAAAGTCACACAAATTCACTCAAAATTCTAAATCCTCAATTCTAACATTTTTAAGCATAAATGAGTCAAACAATGCAAAACACCCAATTGAACATACAAAACAAGTGAAATTGATAAGATTGCTCACTTGGGTGTCAATAGATTGCAAGAAAAACATAAAATTAGGGTTAGATAATGAGAGTGTGAAGGCTATTATGAGAGAGGGAAGAGAGAAAAAAGAAAACAAAAGGTTTAGGGCATTTTTAAGGTGTATCACAAACTTACATGGTTGTTTATGTAGCACTCCACTCTCGCAAGACACGTACTCAACATCCTGAGTGATATCCGAGTCTGTGCCCCGCGAGGACGGCATGCTAGGACACTCAACCAGTCAAACGCTTGAAATCCAATTCAAATTTTTCCAAGAAAAAATATCACATGTGTATGTGAAACTCAATATTCAAATAAGCCCACTTTATTCATAACATTTTGAATCATAGTAATACGATCATCAGAATTTCAATAGCCATTTGGGTTCATTAAAAAAAACAAGATATTTGTATTCATAGTTTCATTACATTACAAAATCATTTTCAAACAATTCCAATTTGGAAATTTATTACAAAAAAGAAATATTCGAATACACAAGTTACAATAATTACAGAAGACTCAGTTTGATTCAAAATAAAGAAAGCAAATGTAGATGCAAACTGATCCGGACCTCCATCTCTTACTCGAATGCAATCTCTATACTCCTATTAGCCTAACGAGGTAACTCTTCTGAGCCTAAAAATATTGCAAATTTTAAGTAAGTTTTGCGAACTCAATGAGGTAACCATCATTGATGGTTCACTCAATTCATGCAACACATCAATACACGTAACATGTAATTCACATTTTTGTGTTTAGCATAATTCATCACATATCACATTCTCACTTACAAGTAAGGCAACTTTTGCATTTCAAACAATCAAACATACTTATTAAAATGTATATGAAATGCTCATGTGACTCTTTTCCAATTATTACGTTGTTGTAACCAAGTGCCTAACTTTCCCATATCCATTGTAGATACCAGACTCATTTATAACAATCTCATATCCGTTGGGAATACCGAGCTCATTTTACATAGTGAGCCTTTGGCTTTTACATACTTTCTAAGCTCTAGGCTCTTTTTCACATTCTGAGCTTTAAGCTCTTTTGCGGTGGCTACTCCGGTCACAACTTCCTTTATGTTTCATTCATTCATGTAATGGAATGCATCACATTCATATAATTTCAGTCTATCATATGTTTTCAGATTCACATTAAATTTCATATTCATCATCGGACCGTGGTCTGACATTCAACATAATGTTGTGATACTTTTGCATTCATATACATATTCACAGTTTTCACATTTTGAAGCACTTATTTCATCATGTTCACATACAATTACCACTTTAATATCACATACATGCATCAAATCTTGGGCCTTCATTGTCCGGCATCAACATAATCAATCATATTCCTATCATCATTCACAACATAGTTTAAATCAAACAATTAATTGAGAGAAACCGTCTAGGTTACTCACAGTATGCTTCAGATTAGCATTTAATTCCATGATTTGAAAATGCCTGAATGTAGACATTTATCACATTCAACATTATGCAATACACACATTGCACACTCGTTATAACTTTGCAAAATTATAAATACTCTTTTATGCACAAATGTGTAATGAATTATGTACAATGCATGCTCAATGACATTTCCGACTATTTTCCATTATTCAAATCACATACTCAATCCAATATCAAACTCACTTAAGTATCATTTATACTTAGGGTTTATGTCTCAATAAAACCATTATAATCACAACTTCTTTCTCCCTTGGTAAGTTTCAAAATTTTCCATATTATCATTTCGGATCAATTTTATTTTTCTTTCTGACTCATAAAATCAAGTAATTTGGCAACACTTTCTTCTAAAAACGTGTTCTCCTATCTCTTAAGTTTCTAATGATACTAAGTTCATTCAATTTGGTTTAGTATTTCGAAAGATATTCTCCAAATAATTTGGACTATTCTTAAACTATGATAGTACCTTGTATTCAACTTAAAGTCAGATTTTGGAATTTTAGAGACAAAAATGAAATTATATTTCTTCATAAAAATTGTATATTAATGTCTCTAGTTTATTCTAAATTAATAATCATCTCATTTGGATAACTACCGAACAAGCTATGCCTAAAATACCGAAGCATGTTCAATGAAAATACTCCAATTATCATTTTCCGGAACTCCTCATCAATTCCGTCCCACATTCATCAATAAATCTCTCCATAATGATTTCATATGGTTATAATTTTTGGTGTAGATGAATATAAATGTATTATGAGTTCAATGGTTTAAGTTCCATGTCATTTAGAGGTCAGGAGAAGAAGTTATGACCAAAAGATCAAAGGATGTTCGTGTCTGTCAACTTTCACTGCACCTTGCAATTCCAATTGCTTCTCCATTGTCGCTATTAGAAATTAAACATAATCACAAAGATCATGTGAATCATACGATCGTTTCATATGTAGAAAAAACAAAAATTACATACTTGAATTTTTGTTGTAGTTCCACCAATTAAAGAACCTTGTTTGAACTTTCATTGCAGAGAATTTTTTTTATGTTTCTACTCTTCTCTTTTATTGTATTGAAGAAGTAAAAAACCTCTCAAAACATACATCTAAATGTGTGTCTCTGTCATTTGTTTTTAAAGCCTCCATATAACTACCTTTGGTAGTTATTTCAAGAGGGTTGACTACTATACCCTTCATGGGCGTATATAAGTCATCATCTCCTACTCACACATGATGGGTGTAATAAAACTCTACAGTGCTCATACTTATTCAATAACTGGTGTGACCAGCATACGAGGAGAGCACAGTTCAATATATCTAATAGGAGTATATGACATCTTGATTTAACAAATTGATCTTAGGACTTATCAGTCCTTCAGTAGACATTGTATGCTATACCCTTTTGTGGTCAGTTGTGCACACATGGTGCGTGTCATGTGCTACGATATTTACCCACTTCATTTAACTTGAACATCTTTCGTTCAAGAAATACTGTACAAATGATAGTTTAAACATACTCAATGTTTAACTTGAGCTCACTTATCTACTCAAAAACTTATTCAGAATTCACATCTAGCAATGTAAGACAGATATAGTGATTAATAAATCACTTTGAACCAATTTCCTTGTGACATTTATGGTTTAAGTTTCTCGCTCTCAATTATCACCTAGATAATAAACGTTAAACTTGCCTCATCTCTAGTGAGCATAAACACTAGAGGTGATTTCCCATATGAGAGAGCCAATCTATAATCTGTCTCATATATGTATGATTCATCCCAAAATATATTTATACACAAACACATATATTCATGAATCAAATGATACACAATGTATAATCTTCATCATAAATTATATCCAAACATACGACATTACTGAGTGAACACACACAGGGGAATGTTTTATCAGTACATTTCAACATCTATATAGTCCTAGTGACTTTACATGCCCAATGTATAAATCTCTAGAAATTGGCTTTGTCATTGGGTCTGTTATCATATCTCGTGTAGATATATATCTCATGTTCACTTCTCCTCGTGTAACTATATCTTTCATATAATTATACTTAGTATCTATGTGTTTTCTCTTACAATGAAATTTGGGGTCTTTAGTATAAGCGATTGCAACTTGACTATCACAATTGATGGTCACTTGATTAATTTAATGAATCCCAAATGCACTAAGAATCGATGAATCCACATAGCCTCTTATACTACAATTGAGAATGCTATAAATTCAGCTTCCATTGTGGATAATGCAACGCAAGATTGTTTCTTACTTTTCCATGATATTGCTCCATGGTTTAGGACGAATACCTATCCTGAGGTAGATTTTTTTTTGTATAAATCTCCTCCCCATTCTGCATCTGTATACCCTTGTATACATAAATTGTTGCCTTGATAACATAATACATAGCCCACGATTCCCTTTAAATACCTCAATATTCTCTTTACTACTTTTCAATGTGCTTAGCCTGAATTTGATTGATATCTGCTCACTATCCCACATCGTAACAAATATCTAGTCTTGTACACATCATTACATACATAAGACTACCAACTACACTAGAGTAGGGAACATTCTTCATTTGTTCCCTTTCTTGTGGCATTGACGAGCAATTTCTCTTACTAGGCCTTCATTTTTATTAATAGGATTATCAATTTGTTTGCAATCTTGCATATAGAATCATTCAAGAATTCTTTGAATGTACATCGCTTGTGAAAGCTATAACAATCTCTTTGAATGATCTCTTGAAATCTTGACTCCAAGACTGTATACCACTTCACCCATGTCTTTCATTTCAAATTTAAATGATAACCAATCTCTGACTTGCATAGCAAACACACAGTCATTACAAGCAATCAATATATCATCCACGTTTAAAGATAAAATTGCAAATTTATCTTTGGATCTCTTAACATACACACAATGTTCTTCATCGATCATTTGAAAATCATACGAAATGATTACATTATGAAAACAAATCTACCGTTATATTGAAGACTACTTTAGGCCATAACTTGATTTTAATAATCGACATACTTGTTTTCTTGACCTGCCTTAATGAAACCTTCAAGCTGTTCCATATTGATTTCTTCATCTAATTCTCCATTGAGAAAGTAGCTTTTACATCCATTTGATGTAATTTAAGATCCATGCTGACTACTATAGTCAGAATAAGACGGATTGAAACAAACTTCACAACAGGTGAAAAACTTTCCTCGTAATCAATTCCCTCCTGTTGTGTGTACCTTTTTGCTACAAGACGTGCCTTATATCTTTTGATATTGCCATCATCTTTTTGCTTAATTTTAAGAACCCACTTGTTCCCAATTGCTTTACATTCTTTAGGGAGATCAACCAAGTCCCATACTTGATTTAAGCTTAAATAAACCATTTCTTCTATCATTGCTTTCATCCATTCTTCTTTAGCAGGGCCAGTAAGAGCCTCATTTACATTCTTTGTCTCTTCTTCCTCTTGCGGAACAATCATATTAATTTCTCCTTCAATCTTAAAATGACGTCAGGGAATTATTCCTCGATTACTTCATCTTAATCGAGGTTCATTGTGAACAAATTCATGATTGATCTGATTGCTCCCACTCGGATTAGTCATTATAGAGAATCTTTCTGTGGAATTGCTCCAACTTGGTTGAAATTCCCCATCTTGATTCTTTATAACAGAATCGTTATGATCAAGCGACTCATATAATAATAGGTCTTTACCTATTTCACCTTGCGTAGGAAAAACATTCTCTAAGCATGTTATATCTCGTGATTCAAATTCAGTTACACCTCTATTACCTTGTTCACTAATGAACACGTATCCTTTTGAGTGTTCTTAATAAAAATATTTTTCTCCCTCTTAGGCCTAATTTCCCATGTTTATGAGAGAGATCATAAACATAGGCTACACACCCCCAAGGTCTAAAACTTGACATATCAGGTCTCCTACTAGTCCAAAACTCATATGGTGTGCTCATAACTGATTTTGTGGGAATACGATTAAGTACATAAATGGCTGTTAACAATGCATCATCCTAAAAGGTGATTGGTAAATTTGCTTAGGCCATCGTGGACCTAATCATTTCTAATAGCGTCCTATTTCATCTTTCAGTGACATTATTTTATTGTGGGGTTCTAGGAATTGTTAATTGCCTTTCTATTCCTTTCTCATAACATAAAGCCTTAAACTTTTCTGACAAATATTCTTATCCACGATCAATTCGTAATGATTTTATTTTCTTATCTAATTGATTCTCAACCAAGTTTATGTATTTTATGAAACAATCGAACGCTTCTGATTTATGAGAAATCAAATAGATATGACCATAAAGAGTATAGTCATCTATGAACGTGATGAAATAAATTGCCCCACGTCTAGCCCTTACATTCATTTGACCACAGATGTCAAAATGAATTAATTGCAATGGATATAAAGATCTTGTTCCCTTTCCAAATGGATTTTGTGCCATTTTACCTGCTAAACAATGCTCACTTGTAAGTAGACCTACTTGAATTAAATTAACTAAAAGTCCTTCTTTAGCTAATCGACTGATTCGATCTTGACCAATATGGCATAATCTAGCATGCCACAAAGTTGCATCATTGTTGGAATTACTAAATGAAAATAATGAATAACTAATATTATTATTTTCCTTTAACAACTCCATTACAATAAAACTATCCAATAAAAAACCATGACACTCAATAATATATCTAATATACAA
>JANSVA010011611.1:0-15701 GCA_025504915.1 Erythroxylum reticulatum | reverse complement strand
AATGTGACCTCCCACTGAGGCATGATTTGCAAATACCATTAGTGAATGAATCAAATGGTTAAACACTCAACATATTCTATCAATAACCTGCCCACCGTAGCTCTGTTGGTAAAAGTATGGACCAAATTAAGACATTTCTTTAAAAGTTAAGCATAAAGATGCTTGGTAGATTTTTTAGTGGGATGGTCTCTTTTTTTTTTAATGGATAAGATGGCCCACTATCACTTAGTTTGTTATAAATAAGAAAAATAACTGTCATATAAAGACTTAATTCTTTTTAAGTTTTGTTAAATCTATCATCACGCATATATACATCATGCTTTTAGTGCATACATACATCATGATTTTATACTAAGTTCCAATTTTATTGACTAGTAAGCTCATGTTTTAATAATTTATATTTTCAGACATAATGAATCATAAAATGAATCCACTCACTTTGCTCTTGACAAATAACAAATTAGAAAATAGAGAGAATTTTAATGAATGGAGACAAAGCTTTGACATTGTTCTTCAATATGAACGTATTTTTTAGGTTTTAACTGAAAATGAACCTGCACCTCCGAGTGGAGATTCAACTCCTAAGATAGTCCAATAATATGAGTGTTGGCTTAATGATGACAAGAATCCTAAGTGTTATATTCTAGCTTCTGTCAGCGGCATGTTGAAAAAGCAAATTGCTTATATGAAAACTGCCAATGCTATGGTCCATCACTTACATGAGATGTTTGGTGTGAGGACTAGGTCTACAAGAGTGAAAGCTATCCAAACCTTTCATAATCTCATACAAAAACCTGTTGAACCAGTGTGGGATTACATGATGAAGGTAATTTCTGCAGTCACTGAGGTTGAGATGCTTGGAGTAGACATAGATGCGGATATCCAGATGATTATGATCATCCATAGCTTAAACTTTTCCTTTAGTAGTTTAAGTTGGACTATGAGCTCAACAGCAAGGATTACACCTTATATAGGTAGATGAATACCCTCCAAAGTACGGAGGAGATATTGAATATCAAGGCTCATAGGCTCGAAGCTAATGTAGCATCTTCTTCTAAGCCTAAGGGTAAGGGCAAGCAAAAGAAAAAGGGTACAATGAAAAGGAAAGCCTAAATAGGAGTCAAGGCCCAACCCATGAACAATAAGGCCAAAGAGTACACCACGAGAATGTGTTTCCACTATGATGAGATGGCCCACTGGAAAAGAAACTGTCCAATCTACCTTGAGTCCCTTAAAAGTAAACAAGGTATGGGTTTCCTAAGTTTGTTAGGAACTAGAAATGTAGCAGATTTATTTGATTCATGGATATTAGATTCAGGAGCCACTAACCAAGTTTCCAATTCTTTGCAGGGGGTTCGAGGAAAGGAAAAGACTACCTAAAATCCATCTTTAAGTCAAGATAGTAAATGGATCTTACGTTTCAGCAGACTCAGGGGGAGTAGTTATCTTGGACATTCTTAGTGGACATAGGTTATATTTGGAGGATGTTTACTACATGCCAATGATTGTAAGGAAATGATTTATGTTTTTTGTTTAATAAAATCTGATTATTCGTTATATTTTGAAAATGTTGTTTCATTATATGATAATAAGGATTTTATTTATGGTGCGATAATTAAGCAGGGATTGTTTTATAGACCCTACGACAGGCTCACTAAATACCACAGAGTTGATAAATCCAAGACATTTCAATGACTCTAAAATTAATTCTAAATATCTGTGGCATTTAAATACAAGTCATATCTACCAGAAAAGACTTAACAGGTTAGTAAAGGATGGGATCCTTATGGGCTTGGATAATGATCCATTAACCACTTGTGAATCTTGTATTGAAGGAAAAATGACCAAAGCCTCATTTCCTTCTAAAGGAAATAGATCTTAATCCACATTAGACCTGGTATATACAGATGTGTGTGGGCCCATGAATGTACAAGTTAGAGGAGGTTATGAGTACTTCATAACCTTTATAGATGATTACTCAAGACATGGCTATTTGTATTTAATGTATAAAAAGAGCGAATCTTTTGAAAAGTTTAAAGAATTCAAAGCTGAAGATGAAAAGCAATTAGGCAAGCCATTAAAACAACTTTGATCGGATCGAGGTGGTGAGTACTTATCTGGAGAGTTCTAGCAATATTTAATTGACAGTGGAATTGTTTCCAATTTGTCAGCTCCTCGAACACCTCAATAGAATGGTGTAACTGAGAGGAGAAATAGGACTCTATTGAAATTCGTAAGATCAATGATGTCCTATGCTAGCATTCCAGAATCGTTCTGGAAATATGCCATAAAAATGACAACATATCTTCTTAACTTTACTCCATCTAAATCGGTGCCTAAAACACTTAGGTAGTTGTGGACTAGTCGAGTTCCTTCATTACAACACTTAAGGACTTGTGGCTGCCAAGCTTATGTTTTAAGACCTAAATCCATAAAGATGGAACCAAGGTTAGAAGTATGTTTGTTTCTAGGATATCTTAAGGGAAATCGAGCGTACTATTTTTACAGTGCTCAGATAGGAAGGTATTTATGTCGATAAATGCAACCTTCCTAGAGGAAGAGTTTGTAAGAAATCATAAAGGAAGAAGTGAAGTAGTATTAAACGAGTTAGTTATTTCATCCAATTCAAGAGTTGATATGGATATAATGGAACAAGATGTTGAAATGGATTCAAAAGTTGAATCAGAAGTGCAACTTGAGCATCAAGTAGTGCCTAGACGTAGTAGGAGGGTTATGAGATAGCCAGATAAGTTTCTAGGACTAGGAGAAGGCTTTATTGCCATCTCAGACCAAGAAGAAACGAATCCTATTACGTATATATAGGCTATTAATAATGTTGATGCAGAAAAATGGCTTAAGGCAATAGAATCGGAAATAGATTCGATGTACACCAACGAAGTCTGTATCTTTATAGATTTACCACCAGATGTAAAATCCATAGGGTGTAAATGGATCTACAAAAGGAAAATAGGATCATATGGAAAGGTAGAGACCTTTAAAGCTAGATTGGTAGCTAAGGGCTATACTCAAAAAGAGCATATAGACTATGAGGAGACTTTTTCTCTGGTTGTCATGCTTTAGTCCATCAGGATTCTTTTAGCCATAGTAGCCTATTTCGATCATGAAATATGGAAAATGGATGTCAAGACCACATTTCTTAATAAGGATCTTGAGGAGACGATTTATATGGCCTAACTAAAAGGATTCATTGAGCCAGGTAATGAGCATAAGGTATGTAAGTTGCAAAGATCCATTTATGGACTTAAGTAAGCATCTAGGTTTTAGAACATTAGGTTTGATAAGTATAAAAAATTATGTGTTCATACAAAACCTAGATGAGCCTTGTGTCTATAAAAATATACAAGATGGAATGGTTATTTTTCTAATTCTGGAAATTGATGACATTCTGCTCATTAGGAATGATTTGGTAATGTTATCTACAATTAAGGGATGGCTGAATGAACAGTTTTCAATGAAGGATTTAGGAGAGGCTAACTATGTTCTAGGGATTAAACCTATCTAGGATCATAAGAACAAACAGATAGCCTTGTCTCAATTAACCTATATTAAGAATATGCTCAATAAGTTTGCCATACAAGATTCCAAGAGGGGTTTCACACATGCTAACACATGGAATCAAACCTTCAAAGGAACAAGCATCTGAAACCCAAGAGTTGGTTGAACGCATGTGTAACATTCCTTATACTTCGGCAATTAGAAATTTAATGTAAGCAATGCTTTGCACAAGACTGGATATCTATTATGCGGTGGAACTGGTAAGTAGATTTCAGTCCAATCTAGGAATGCAAAATTGGACTGTGGTTAAGTATATACTGATGGGATATACGGATTCAAATTTCCAATCAGATGTTGATTTAAGGAAATCAACTTCTAGTTCTATATTTGTTTTAGGAGGTGGAGCCATAGTCTGCAGGAGTATTAGGCAATCTTCTGTTATTGATTCGACTATGGAGGCTGAGTATGTTGTTACTTATGAAGTAGCAAAAGAAACAGTCTGGCTCCGCAAATTCCTAAATGATTTAAACTTGGTTCCTAAGGCAGAAAATGTCATTACACTTTATTGTGATAATAATGGGGCAGCGGCTAATTCTAAAGAACCTCAAAATCACAAAGCTGCTAAACACATTAAGCGAAAGTACCATCTCATAAGGGAAATAATACAACGTGGAGAGGTGAATGTGGTAAAGATTCCCCCAGAGCAAAACCTTGTTGATTCGTTCACAAATACATTGTCTCAAAAGAGCTTTGAGGGTCGTATAGAAGGGATGGGAATGAGGTATATGTCATACTTGCTTTAAGGTAAGTGGGAGATTGTTAGAGTTATATAAATATAGTTCCCTAGAAAGCAAGTGTATTTACATGTAACTTAATTTTCTTCTAGATATAAGTTTGCAATGAAAATATTTATTATTAATGAAACAAAAGAGTTTGGTTTTATATGTCTGAGCAGTATATATCTAGTCATAAGGTACCGAGATTCTTTTGTAAGTAATAGACATATACATAGAGATGTATGGGAAACATATATATTATTAGAATCTAAATTAATTGATTCACAGGTGAATAATCAAATTAGATGCTTAATTATGGCTTAGACCATAGTGTTGCAATTTATCTCCATATAAGTAAAGGAGTTTACTTCAAGAAAATGATGAGTTTCCTATCATGATAGTAGTTGACTGTCGATAATGGCACTATTAAATGAATCTGGAATCAAGTATGTTTTAAAGAACAAAGTGGGTCGTTACTTTAATCTTAAAACATACAACTTAAGCATTCACTTATTATAGGCCACAATCTTGATACTCATATATGTTTCATTATAATTCTTGATATGATCAAAATGGATTTTTGTAGAGTATTAATCCAGTGTCTAAATGTTGGAATCATTAATTGAAACATGTATCAGGGGAGAGGAAACAATAACAATATGAAGAGGATACATCACTTAGGAAAGGATATATTGCCTAGGATAGGATAGCACAGCGAGGAGTTAAAGCTATAGCGAAGGAGTCAGCAATATAATCTCTATCTTGTTTGTGTTTATTATTATCCTTATACCATATAATGTATAGATTTGGCATGATTATTTTGATGTATTGCTTCCACTGCAACTTAGATTTCTAAAAAGTCTTGAAATCTACCGTGTCTCCAAATATGACATGCTTTCTTTTTCCGATTCAACATGGATTACTCTATATTATGAGAAATTAAAGATTGTTGTGACATGATTTGAATCTGCATATCTGAATGTTAAACGACTGTTAGAAACATTTGCCATTATGCATTATATTTAGTTATCCACACTAAGCTACATATTTAGTATGATAGTTTTGCCTTTGTGTAGGTTCTGATAAGAAGTTTAAAGACTGGGATAAGGATTACCGTAGTAGCCAATGAAGAATGTGTTCTGTTTGGAATTTGTTTTGTTTTGAAAGATGTATATTTGAGTTTTGAGTTGTATCTGTCAATATGAAATAGCTTGTATTTTGTTTAACGTTTTTAATAAATTTATTATAGGATGAATTATGTTTAAGGCATGTATTTTGATAACTTCATTATATATGAAGTATGTTAGGGTTTGTTTACAACAGTATTTAATGATGTGTAATGGATGCTTGCTTGAGTTGTTGAAATGCATATAAACAATGTTTTTTATGATTTGAATTGTTTTGGTTTGTTTTGGGTAGCATTAACATATCCTTAAAGGGGGTATGTAGTTGTTACAGTGAAGTTTCTAAAGGACATACTGATACATAAACGTCTTTAGGAGGACAATCAGATGATCACTCTGACGAAAAATTATAGTTTAATTATCTGAAGCACGATGCCTTTAAAACTACAAGATCTAGGGAGTTTTGCGATTCCATATATTATTGGTGACTTTGAATTTTCTAAATGCTTATGTGGTTTAGGTGCAAGCATTAACTTGATGCTTTTTTCCATTTTTAGGAAATTGGGGTTAGGAGAGGTCAGATCAACACCTATGCTGATTTAACTTATGAATCAATCCATTAAGAGACCATATGAATGTGGGATTTATGTAAATATAATAACCTAGAAAGCAAGTGTATTTATATATATCTTAATCTTCTTACGGTTACTTTTGTAATGAAAATATTTATTATTAATAAAACAAAAGAGTTTGGTTTTACTTGTATAAGCATTATATATCTAGTCATAAGGTACCAAGATTCTTTTGCAAGTAATATACATATATATGGAGAGGTATGGGAAACATGTATAATATTAGAATCTAAAGTAGTTGATTCACAGTTGAATAATCAAGTTGGTCACTTGATTATGGTTTAGACTATAGTGTTGCGATTGATATCCGTGTAAGTAAAAGAGTTTACTTCAAGGGAATGATAAGTTTCATATCATGATAGTAGTTGACTATCGATAATGGCACTATTAAATAAATCTAGAATCAAGTATGTTTTTAAAGAATGTAGGCCATTACATTAATCTTAAAACATACACTTTAGCATTAATTTATTATGAGCCATAATCTTGATAAGTTATGAACTCATATGTATTTCATTAAAATTCTTGATATGATCGGATTGTACAGAGTATCAATTGAGTGTCTGCATGTAGGAACTATTAATTGAAACACGTACCAAGGAACATTTAATGATATGTAATGTATGTTTGCTTGATTTGCTGAAATACCCAAGGGGTATGTAGGTGTTATAGTGAAGTTTCTAAAGGACATACTGACACATAAATTTACTTAGGAGGATAATTAGACGATCACTTTGACAGAAAATTGTAGATTAATTATCTCAAGCATGATACCTTCAAACTACAAGATTTAAGGAGTTTTACGGGTCCATCTATTGTTGGTGACTCTAAAAGCTTATGTGATCTAGGTGCAAGCATTAACTTGATACCTTTGTCCATTTTCAAGAAATTGGGACTAAAAGAGGTCAAACCAACATCTATGATGATTCAACTTACAAATTAGTCCATTAAGAGACCGTATGGATGTGGGAGTTATGTAAATATAACTCCCACATCCATTAAAAAGCAAATGTATTTACATATATCTTAATCTTCTTCCAGTTACTTTTGTATTGAGAATATTTATTATTAATAAAACCAAAGAATTTGGTTTTATTTGTATAAGCATTATATATCTAGTCATAAGGTACCAGGATTCTTTTGTAGGTAATATACATATATATGGATATGTATGGCAAACATGTATATTATTAGAATCTAAATTAGTTGATTCACAGTTGAATAATCAAGTTGGTTTCTTGATTATTGTTTGGATTGTAGTGTTACGATTTATCTCCATATAAGTAAAAGAGTTTACTTCAAGCAATGATGAGTTTAATATCATTATAGTAATTGACTATCGATAATAGAACTATTAAATGAATCTAGAATCAAGTATATTTTTAAACAATAAATTAGGTCATTACTTTAATCTTAAAACATACACCATAGCATTGGTTTGTTATGAACCACAACTTTGATGAGTGGTGAACTCATATGTGTTTCATTATAATTCTTGATATGATCAGAATGGATTTTTACAGAGTATCAATCTAGTGTTTGCATGTTGGAATTATTAATTGAAACATGTATCAGAGAACATTCACTCAAATAACGAGTTTATAGTGATATCATCACTTCTAGATGTTTTACTGAGATTAGTGATTAAACTGACGCCGGTAATTTTATGGACTAGCTATCCATCAAGTATTAATATCAAGATGGGATCTTGTGTGTTAATCATCGTCAAAGTAAAATGGGAGATCTAGAAGGAAAAACTAACATCATGGAAAAATAGCCATTATTCTGTTGATGGCTATAATATGGTTCATAATAAAGTTTGCAATCGGACATATTATTTGAAACATTTGTTCTTATAATATTTATTAATTCAAAAGTTCAACCAGCTGTCTTTACTGGAATAACATTTAATTAATAGGTTGGAGTTAATTATAATGAGATTAAATTAATTACGGGCTTAATTTGGCTTTTAGGAAGGTTATCAAGCAAAGTAAGAAATATAAATAGAATTTTTAAAGGCTATAATTGAATGTTGAGCTTACTTTAATTAAAAGCCCAAATGAACATTTAGTATTAGGATTGACTTTGGTTTGATTTGATTAATTATATTAATTAAATTGAGACAAAGTTAGTAAAGAAAAAATGAGGGCATATTTCGATTTTTTATATTTAAATGTTCAGCTACACATTTAGCGTTGAATCGCAAAATTTAAGATGATTTTTATCATGCTTTATCACTATTAAATGGAGTAATGATCTTATCATTAAATGGTTTAATGGTTGTGTTTTGATGATGGCATGTCAACCTTTTGGCATTCATTTCGTTAAAGTAGGAGTAGGTGCATTTGATATACTCTCTTCCCTTCTTTCATCTCATAACCAAAAATGAGAAGGTCTCACTCTTTTCACACAACCATCTTAAAACAAATGGGAAGAGTCTCATTTATTGGCTTCTTTATGATTGATTAAAGAATGAAGTGATGCATTGGATGCACATCACTTCTTTCTAATGCACATCACTTCTTTCTTTTATGTTAACCGAAATTGAGAAGGAAAGAAGAAGGTGTTTTTGCATTTTTTGACTCACTCTCTCCTCTTTTGCATAGCACAGCCAAAAATTGTGTAATATTGAAGATGCAACAACCATGTATCGAAGAGAAGAATAAGTAATGGTTTCGGTGTATCCTTTTTTGTATTGGCAAAGTTTCGGTTTTATGAAATCCAAAATGCTGGAAGTTTCTATTTTATTAAAACTAAAGTGCTAGAATTTTTGTTGTAATAGAGTTTCGATTTTACGAGAACAAAAAATATTGGAATTTTTAGTGTATTGGAAAAGTTTCAGTTTTATGAAAACAAAATTACTGGACTTTTTTATTTTAACAAAGTTTCAATTTTTACAAAACAAGTGTTGGAATTTTTAAGTTTTCGTTTTGCCAAAACAAGTGCTGGAATTTTTTGAGTTTCAGATTTACCAAAAACAAATGCATAATTTTTGTCTTCAAAGGGACAAAATTCAATTTTATGAAAAATCCATTACACACTTTTTACCAAATGGGCTGGGTCATATGGATGAAGAGTTCGAAGCAGAAGATCGCAAAAGATCCAAGTCTAAAAAGAAATTTTTGGGCCTAAAAGCCTTGTAATGTTATTTATGTTCTAGGATGGAAAATCAAAAGTACCCTATTAGTTTATGAGGTCAATGGATAAATGGATGCAAATAATATATGATATTATGTGATTGTATGCCATTTAGAAAATTGCCAACCCCATGTTTTACCATGAATTCATTATGTATGAGATATATAAAGAAACAATATAGGATGGTTAATAAACTGCATCTAAACAAGATGGTATTTACTAAAACTTAAAGACTAGAAAGATTGAGTGGGAGAGGATGCTCTTGTGAGAGTCCACGGTCTTGATGTGATGACCCATTTGCATGTGGAGAAGTGTTACTCCCTACCGGAGGACATAAATCCTCAATCCTGTAGGGTTTAGGTCTTCTTAAGGATAACTCCACTCATTGGTAGCATACGTCCCACCGAGGCATGGTATGTAAGTACCTTTAGTTGATGAATTAAATAGTTACATGCCTAACATAGTTTATCATTAACCTATATTTATTAAAACTTAAAGACCAAGAAGATTGAGTGGGAGAGGATACTCTTGTGGGAGTCCACAGTCTCCATGTGGTGAAATGTTACTTCCCACCAAAGGACATGAATCCTAGATCTTGCATGGTTTAGGTCTCTTAAATGATAAGTCCACTCATTGGTAGCAAATGAGAATTCCCACTGAGTCGTGGTTTGCAAGTACCTTTAGTTGATGAATCAAATAGTTACACACTTAACATAGTTTATCATTAACCTGCCCACTGTAGCTCTGTTGATATATGTATGGACCAAATTATGGAGCTTCTCAAAAAGTTATGCATGAAGATGCTTGGTATTGTTTTGAATGGGAGGGTCCAAGTTTTTCTTTTAATGGATAGGATGACCCACTGTCACTTAGTCTATTATAGATAAGAAAAATAACTGTAGTATAAAGTTTTAAATTTTTTAAGTTTTATTAAATCTATCATCAAGCATACATGCATCATGATTTTATGTATGCTCATGCTTTAATAATTTATATTTTCATACATAATCAACCACAATATGAATCCATTCACTTTGCTCTTCACTTATAACAAATTGGAAAATAGAGAGAATTTTAACGAATGGAGACATAGCCTTGACATTGTTCTTCAATATGAATGAATTTTATGGGTGTTAATGGATAATAAGCCTACACCTCTAGGTGGCAATTCATTTCCAAGCAAGTCCAACAATGTGAGCAATGGTAAAATGCTGATAAGACTGCTCAGTGTTATATTCTAGCTTCTGTTAGTAGAAAGTTGCAAAATTAAATTGCTTGCATGAAAACTCTTGGTGCTATGGTCCATCACCTACATGAGATGTTGGTGTAAGGACCAAGTCTGTAAGAGTGAAAGCTATCCAAACCTTTCATAATCTCAAACAAAAACCCGTTGAACCAATATGGGATTACATGCTTAAGGTAATCTCCATAGTTACTAAGGCTGAGATGCTTAGGGTGGATATGGATGCGAACACACAGATGATTACGATCATCAATAACTTAAACTCATTTTTTCAGCAGTTTAAGTTGGACTATGAGCTCAATAGCAAAGATTACACCTTGAGTAAGTTAATGAATACACTCCAGAGTGCAGAGGAGATATTAAATATCATGGCTAATGGGCCCGAGGCTAATGTAGCATCTTCTTTCAAGCCCAAGGGCAAGGGCAAGCAAAAGAAGAAAGGTCCAATAAAAAAGAAGGCCTAAATAGGGGTCAAGGTCTAACGCTTGAAAAAGAAGATCAAAGCAAACACCAAGGGAAAGTGTTTCCAATGTGGTGAGCAGGGTCATTGGAAAAGAAATTTTGCTATCTAACTTGAGTCCCTTAAAAACAAACAAGGTATGGTTTCCTAAGCTTTTTAGGAACTAAAAATGTGGCAGATTCATCTAATTCTTGCATATTAGATTCGAAAGTCACTTACCATGTTTGCAATTCTTTTCAGGGGTTCCAGCAAAGGAAAAGACTACATAAAGGTTAGTTTCAAGTCAAGATAGAAGATGGATCCTATGTTTCAACAGAATCAGTGGGAGTAGTTATCTTAGACTTTCTTAGTAGTCATAGGTTATATTTGGAAGATGTATATTACATCCTAATGATTGTAAGGAATATGATTTCTATTTTTTGTCTAATAAAATTTGGTTATTCCTTATATTTTGAAAATGTTGATTCAATATATGATAATAAGGATTTTATTTGTAATGCGATAATTAAATATGGATTGTTCTTTATAGAACCTATGACAGGCTCACTAAACACCACAAAATTAATAAAACTAAGACAATCTAATGACTTTAGCGTTAATTTAAAATATTTGTGGCATTTAAGAATGTGTCATTTCAATTAGAAAAGACTTGACAGGTTAATGAAGGATGGGATCCTTGCGGAGTTGGATAATGATCCATTACCCACCTGTGAATCTTGTATTGAAGGAAAAATGACCAAAGCCTTATTTCCTTGTAAAGGAAACAGATCTGAATCCACGTTGGACTTGGGATATACTGATGTGTGCGGGCCCATTAATGTACAAGCTAGAGGAGGTTAAGAATATTTCATAACCTTTATAGATGATTACTCTAGACATAGCTATTTGTATTTGATGCATAAAAAGAGCGAGTCTTTTGAAAAGTTTAAAGAATTCAAAGCTTAAGCTGAAAAGTAGCTAGACAAGCCATTAAAATAACTTCAATCGGATCGAGGTGGTGAGTACTTATTTAGAGAGGTTCAACAATTTCTAATTGACAATGGAATTGTTTCCAACTTGTTAGCTTCTCGAACACCTCAATAGAATGGTATAGCAGAGAGGAGGAATAGGACTCTATTGGAGATAGTAAGATCAATGATGTCCTACGCTAGCCTTCTAGAATCGTTCTAGGGATATGCCGTACAAACGGCAACTTATTTTCTTAACTTTGCTCCATCCAAATTTGCAACATCTTGTTACTTATGATAAGGTTAAAATAGTGTTTATAAGAGGTTAATGAGAAATTAGGAAGCATAATTCATGCTTATGCATAATGTGTCATACACTTACACAAGAATATTGATTTTTGCACATTAATATGGTTGTACATGCATTCATTGACATATATCGGGGTATGAAAAATGTTAAGCGAAAATGATGTGAATTGTGATTTGGTATGTATTGAAGTTTGGTATAATTGGATTTCAATTAATGAACTGAAATTAATTGTGATTAATTGGGAGATTGATGAAATAAAATATACATTTGAACTAGGACAAATGCTAAGTGGTAGGATAAATTAATACATGAAAATTTTGGATGATTAAGCCTTAAGTTGAGTGACATTTAGCATAGTTAAATTTATGACAAATGGACCAATTATTGTGTGACACATGGACTAATTATAATAGGACATATGGATTGATTAATTGGTGACTAATGGCAGCATCTTGAGTAGATTAGTGGCAGCATCTTGATTAGGCAAATGTAATACATGCCTTAGGACAAGTGTTTTGCTTAAATGGTGACACCTAGCATGTTGATGAAGCAGCAACATTTTTGTTGTTTCCCTCATCTCTCTCCACTGATATTGCTTCAAACTTTTCTCTGTATTCTATTCTTTGCCCCTAGCTAAATTGATAAATGAAATTCACACCTTAAATTCTCACAAAATAACTAAGAAAACTAGTTGAAAGCTACCTTCATTTTGATGTCTAAAATCAACTTGTTTTCATCTTAAGTTGGTGATGAATTTTTCTTGCATGGAGACTTGATTTAATATGAAGTTTCAGCTAAATTCAAAGCCTAATAATTAAGTGATAATCTAAGTTTTATCGCATGTCAAATGATATAATAATGATGCTCGAATTGGAATGAAATGCATGTGATATTGATGAGGAAGAATTGTTGGAACATGTTAGCCGTAGAGTTTTCTCTGAACATCCTTTGTTCCTTTTGTGATAACTTCTTCTCTTGACATCCAAATGACATGAGACTTGAACCAATAGACTCATAGCACAATGTTCTTCATCTTAACCAAAATTTATGAACATCTGAATCCATTCAGAAAAGATTGATGATGATGAATTAGAATGAAAATATTGAGGTGTACTGGAATCTGATAACTGGAATATTTTACTGAATATACTTTGATATTTTGATTATATCTTGATCTGTATATTTCCAAATGAGTTGATTATTCATGTAAATTTAACTAGAGACATTTTTCTACAATTTTTAAGAAGAAATTAAATTTGAATTATATCCTTAAGGGTCTTAAAATTTAGCTTGAAATTGAGTCTTGGCTTAGGCCATAACACTACCCGTGACAGAATCATGCCCTGTTGTTATCTAATAAACTGTATTGATGTAGGCCGAATCAGACAAAGCTGACTTCACAAAAGTTGTAGATTATTTTAGCTTTCAATTGGTATATAGTTTTTAATTTTGTATATTGGAATTGAGATATATGAGTTGTAAAACTTGAATGTATGATCATGCCCTAGCCAAATTTCAAATGTACTCAGTTTGTATTATTTTGAGCATAGCTCATAGAATAATGAACCAAATTATATGATCTTGGTGTCATTAGAAATTTAAGACATGGAGGAACAATCTTCTAGAAGGAAGTGTTATCACATTACTTCACTATTTTGATAAGAATAGTCATATAAAGAGGAACCGAAAGTATGTTTTTTGACAAATCTAGATTAATCAATTGAGTATTGATTTATGAATGAGTTTTGTCTCAAGAATATGATAAGGAACTTAGAATTGTCATGAACATACATTGTACATATTCAGTATACATGAATGTGTATAAATTAATTCATAATTGTGAAAATAGTGATATGTTTATGTACTATGTATTATAGAGGAGCACATTGAACGACAACATCTAGATATTGCCGGGACTTCAAGTCAATAATTATCTGGCCCGTACTCTGAGTAACCTAGACGATCTCACTTAATATTTGTTTGCTATAAATTCTATACTAAATGTGGAATGAATTGTTTGTTCTAATTCTGAACATGAGGGTTCGAAGATTCTAATTGTTGAATGTGAAATTGAAGTGTTCCTTGAATGTGAATTTAGAGAAATATGTGTTACTCAACATGTTTGTTAAATGCTGGACTAAGGTCCAATGATATATGTAAATGGGACTAAAAATGTGATTGAATGGGAATGATAGAAATTATAATTGATTTAATATGAATGTGATGCATTTCATACATTAATGCATGATCAGTTAAAGATAGTTGTGATACGAGTAGTCACCGAAAATGAGCTTAAAGCTCCAAAATGTGGTATAGAGCCAAAGGCTCGATATGTACAATGAGCGTTGTATCCGTAATAGGTAAGGGACAGTAACAATGAGTCTAGTATCCATAATAGGTACAGGACAGTTTAGGCACTCAGTCACAACATCAAAATAATTGAAAGTGAGTCACATATGCATTATGTATACATATAATAAGTGTGATTGAGTGATTGACTGATTGAATTGTAATATGGACATGTCATTAAATAAGTTTGTGTATGTGGAATAAATGTTATTTGGTGAAATTTGCAATATGAAAAGATGTGAAATTATCTGATAGATGACTTGAAATGTGGTATGAATTGGGTGAACCATCAAGGATGGTTTCATCACTAAGTTCGCAAAACTCATCAAAATTGTAATGTTGACTTTTCAGGTCCGAGAGATGACAATCAAGAAAGGGAGACTTTATAAGAAGATTGATTCTTGTATTCTGTGAAGCAATGGCTCAAAGGTCGGTTAATTGAGACTGATGAATTAGATAGAAGTTTATGTAAAATTCCTCATGTAATATAGTTTTGACATTGTATATATTTGGATGGTTTTGTAAATCACAATTTAAGTTTGGTTTTTATGAAATGAATGAGGAGTTCAGTTTGATTTTAAAATTTGGTGAATTTATGTGTATTAGATGATGCCATGATTAAGGTGGACATGCATTTGCTCTAACATGCTATTATTATAGGTTATGTACTGGAATGTCCATAGGGTGTTCCGGTACGTACTGTTGGCCCTCGAGCATTTTTTTAGTTAAGCATGACTTAAATAATTATGAGGTTTGGATAGGTGAATTTTGGGGCGTTAAATTTTTTTATGTTTATGTTAGTAGAATTTATTTCATGTGGTTGTTGAATTACAAGTGGTAAGAATGCATAAAAGGGGTATTTTGGGTAGCTTACTTAAGTTTAAAAACAATAAGGCATTAAGGGAAGGGCAAGGTAGACTTTTCTCATTCATTAAGGGTAAAATGGGAAGTAAGAAGTGTTGTCTTCTTCCTAAAGAAGCGAAAAACGAAAATACAAGAGAAAGAAGAAATGAAATACAAAAACAAAAAAGTGAGTAAGAGAGGTTTCAGTGAAGTAGAGAAAAGAATAGAGTTTTGAGCTAGGTTTCATCTTTTCTTTGTTTTAAAGAGAGATTTGAGATTGCTCAAGAAAGGAAAAAGAAAGAGGAAGGGAAGAGCTTTCTTTAAAGCTAATAATCCCATAAATTGGTGAAGATTCAAAGTAAG
>JANSVA010011604.1:0-15701 GCA_025504915.1 Erythroxylum reticulatum | reverse complement strand
TGAAAAGAAATAGAAGGTCTTAAAATTTCTGGTTTTGAGAGATTGAAGATAAAGATGAGGAGGACGTCAAAGGGAATCGACTTGACTCATAAGCCACGAATTTTGGAAGATTATCAGAGTTTTATAAAATTTAAGCAAATGACAATATTTTTTTTAATTGGAGAGAGTTATACAAAATAAAGGTTAAACAGGAGATCCTTCTCACACTTGAGGTGCTCTCCAACTCATGTTATTGTTATAAAACTACAAAAGAAGTCAAAAGGTAAACGACGAAACCTGAAATGCCTTTCACAATAGTTATTAGATTTTTGGTAATAATTTTTTTTTATATATAGCATTAGGACACGGAAGGTTAAGTTGAGCCATTGACAAGATGGTTCGCTTATTTGACATAATCTCCTGAAGCATACATGCACATTAGATGCAGAGAAGTTTTTCCACAGGCCTCAAAGTGTCGAGAGGATATTGGTCATGCCACTGCGAGGTTTGCATAAGGCGTTCAATGGCTGAGCCTTAGGCATTGTGAGCCCTGTTCCCTCCACCATGCTGATCATCTCTTTGCTAATCCTTTCCCACTCATAACAATGAATCAATGAACCTAATATAAGACCTATCACTCGCTTGGCTAGACCAGAACCAGGACAAGCTCTTCTTCCTGCACCAAATGGCAGCAATTTGTGCCCTTCATCTTCTCCGCCTTCAAATCTTTCTGGCATGAATTTCTCTGGTTCTGGCCATTGCTTGGGATCTCTGTTCATGGTCCAAGTATTCACCAACAACATTGTTCCTTGGGGCACAAAGAACCCACCAACAATACAATCCTCAGTGGACTCATGTGGCAATAGGAGTGGTGCAGGTGGGAAGAGTCGAAAGCTTTCGGTGATGACATTCTGCAGGTAACTTAACTTCGGTAAGTCCGTTTCATCTAACAGACGGTTCTGTCCAACGATAGAATCTATCTCTGCATAGGCTTTTCGTAAAGTTTCTGGATTGTTTAGGAGAAGTGACATTGCCCACTCCATTGTAGCTATCGAAGTTTGGGTTCCAGCAGTCAACGTAGTCTGTACATAATAACATCGTATGCCTTAGCCGATTTTTTAACTAAGTGTTCAGTTCAGAATTTCCTTTTTAATACTTACCAACATAACACCTTTGATGGTTTGATCCGTGTAGAATTCGGGTTCTGTCTCTTTCAAAGACAACATGACATCAACCAATGTCAGCAATCTTTGTTGCTTGGTATCCGATTGGACATTCTTTGTTCTTCTAAGCTCTTCAATGAGGTTCTGTAAGAACCTATCGAACTCCTTCATCAATGCCTTCATGCTCTCCTCAACCCCTCCATAATCCACCCATTGAAGCACTGCCAAGTAATCGTTAATAGTAGAGCTCCCACGAAGCTTCTCCATTTCTCTTGTGATAGATTGAAACTCTATTTGATCCTTATGGTCGGCTTCCTTTCCGTAGTAACGCTTCCCAGCAATAGTTCTCATAGCAATATTAAACGCAACCTCCGTCAACTTTGCTGTCATGTCAACAACCTTTCTTGTCCCATTTATCGAGCAGTCCCCTAATAATTGCTTCAGCAACAATCGTACCTCTTCCATCCGAATCCCAGAGAACATTCCAAGACGGGTATTAGAGAAGAGCTCTACAGTCGTGAGGCGTCTGAGGTTACGCCAATGGTCACCGTATGGGGAGAAGCCTATAGTCGTGCAGTTGTAATTGAGATGCTTTCCGGCGAGCGTTTGAGGGCGGTTTGCGAAAGTCAAGTCGTGTTTAGTAAAGCACTCCTCAGCTGCCGATGATGAGGAGACCAAGAGCACCTTACGAGACCCATATCGTAGGAATAAGATGTCACCGTATTTTGTAGAAAGTTCATGCAGAGCTCGATGAACCGGTTGTTTTAACAGGTGAAGATGGCCTATAATGGGAAGAGCAGGTGGACTAGGTGGCAGTTTTATGTGGTTTGCAGTAGTTTTCGAAGTAAATCGGAAGGCAAGGAAAACGAGGAAGAATACAAATGACAAGTTGAAGACGTTAGCTACCTCCATTCTCAGCTCTTGCTTCTATGGAGATAATGTTGTAGGAAAACTGAAGGTCTAGGGTACTAAAAATACAAGCCTGACATCATATTTATGCTTGCAACTGCAGGAGACAACAAATGTTGATTTTGATTGACCAGGGGAAAAAGAATCCATCTTTTGTTAGTGAATTTGTTAATTTAACAATTATTAATTATGGACTTTTATAATCATAAGGTTAAGAAAATTAAATTTGATTTAGATTGAAATAATAAAAAAACTTAATAAAATATCTGGTTTAATAGAATGAAGTTCAACAGGAAAAAAAAAAAGAGTCATATTCAATGTAGGCCGATTATGTAATTAGCCTATGATAAGAAAACTCAATAAAATTAGCTGCTAAGTTTTCATACTACCTGCTTAAAAAATAAGTTTATATACGTTCAATTGCATTAGAAAAACGCAAAAAGACATTAAGAGTGTAAAGGCGTACACATAAAGATATAAACATTTCATAAAGTTAGTCGAAAGTTTAAGTTAGAGTAGTTTGTTAACAACTTGTTCATTGTTACAATATTGGATAACAAAACATGTATGTTTCTACATTTTCGTTGATTTTGAGTCCATTATTAAAATATGACTAACATCTTTCTCACGAATGAGGACATGAAAGCAACTTCTCATATTTTACGATGAAATAGACTGTTATCTCTAGAAAGATCGACACTTAACCTAACTCTTCTCTCTTTGCCTAACCAAATCCGTTGCACAGTGAAACAACTGTGGCCGGAATACTGGTAATGGGGTGGATTGGAAACTACTACGGACAAAACTCAACAACCTGCTTAGCCATAAACAAATCTGCTTCCATATGAGGTCCAAATCAATGCCTTTACTGACAAATTCTTCGCACAGAGGTGTTGGTCTGATTAAGACCACATCATGTACTCGGCCAAAAACTGGGACCCTGAAAAGCTTAATGCCCGAAGAAATACTCAAAGTGGCCACATCAGTCTTGCAGGATTTCTTCGTTGAAGGTATCAGAAGAGGAAACTTGCGATTTTCGACGAAATTTCTACTCGGAAGGCTTTTCCTAAAATGTAATAAGAAGATTAAGAAAGCCAAAACAGATAAACCCTTCAACTTGCGTTTCAAAGTTTGCTGACAACATTACACAAAGTAATGTCCTATCATTGACGCTTTCATTTAAAGCTTTACGATAAACTGATAATACAAACTTTTATTTTCGCATTTGGTTCTCTCACGCCAAACTTCTGACGAACAAGCTGCCGTTTAGACTTATATCTCAGCATATGATTCGCCGTACATTTACAACAGATCATTTGAGAGACAATGGTGATAGTAGTATTCTTCATTTACATGTGCTCTCAATTTTATGTAACTCACAAAGATATTATAAAATTAAATAAATATTCCAATTAAGTTGAGATAAAAATTCATTGCAAATAAGTAGAAGAGACTAATAGTGTCGGCACATATATATCTTTAGTAATGTGAAACTTGAGCAAGAGAAATTTCAGAATTAGATTTTACGTGTGCCACTGCCACATTATTTCATATTCCTTAATGTAAATTTATTCATAAATAGTGGAAAAGTACTATTACTTTCTATTAAAATTTTGAAATAACTAATATTTCAATTTTTAACTTTGCACAGCTGAAAAAATAAATTAAGATTGAGGTCAAGAAGATTAATGAATAAGGTCTATCTATCTTCTTATTATGTATATGAATAAACTTGGCAATTCACATATCCAATTATGGCATGCACATTAATAATTCTTAATTGTTAGGAATATTTCTTTTCCTAATTTATTTTTAAATTGCACATGAACTAACAAGAATTAGAGCCATTTATTATTGATAACACATTTCTATTTGAGCATAAAAATGAGATTATTTTTTAATTTATTTGAGTTTTATCACACAAAAAAAGTTCAACCCTTTTTGATAAAATAGTGTAAAATGAGAAGATGGTGATTCAGTCATTTATGACGATGGCCTATACGGATTTCATGATGATGTGGAACTGGAACTGGAACTGGCATTAATAACTTGACAATAAAGAGTGAAATCAGAAAGAAAGTAGCTTTCATGAAAACAACTTTCCTTTTATTAATTGGTAATAATTTATAAGATATAAGACATTTTTACTTTTTTAATATCCCTCTAAGCCATTCTTCCCTTGAACTCTTAAAAATTATTTAAGTTATAGCGTATAATTAATGGTCTATATTTATAACCTGTATAACAATTCCTATGGAGTTATTTTTTACAAATACGTTAGTCTATACCATTAGTCTCTTTAAAGTTTGTTTGAATTTCCTCTTTCCTTATGGTAGGTGAACTATCTCACAATTAATTATGTGATAATAACTTACTTGCAAATTTTTTATTAAGAAAGTCAAATTTATGTCATAAAAATAAAATTTAAATATCTCTTTTTGTATTTTAAAAATTATATTGTTTTTCTTTCAAAATATTATTAAACTCGTTGAGCTACATAATTTTAAATTCAATTAACTTATTATTAGATAGCTAAAGATTCCATATAGAACTAGAAACACATTAATTTCCCTCTCCCAGTATATGAATGCTTACTCCTAGCTCTGTTATATTTTCGAAGTAGTTCGATAAAAAACTAAACAAATAATGTTTGGAAACCTAACATAGAGGTTTGCATTTGACTATATTATGCATACCTAGTATGGGTTATAATTTGCACAACGCATCGATATGCAAAACTATTAGCTTCTTAGCAAATTACATCCATTGAATATTTACACAACGAATATTACAAAGTTGAAAAGTCGGTGGATCATTATTGGAGGCTGAGCTTTGAGAAAGGTCAGTCCAGTTCCCCTCCCATGTCGATTTCGGCTTCATTAATCCTAACTCAACCATTTAGATAGTAATCTTCAATCAATATCGACTTGTAGTTAGATTAGAAAGTGCATTGTCACGTCGTTTATACTGATTGCTTGTGATGAGAAAAGTTTCCTTATTTGATGTGACCTGCAGCTTGTGTTTCCATTTTATTTCTGAAAAAACGTCATTGATTTGGATAATACATCATCCACGTATGGTCCCTGAGAGAAAACAAAGGAAAAATGACTCCAGAACAGTACTTAAAATTACTTATGGTTTTAATTATTTTATAGAAGAAACGATGACCAAACTACATGAGCGGATTACCTAAATGCTCCTTATTTCTTCACCACAACAAGTGGCAATTATGATCTGCCTAGCAAAGTAAAGTCTTTTAAATAAAATCTTTGCTTCATCACGTGCTTGAGAATTCACTAATCATAGACTAGCAACGTTTTTACACTTGGCCTCCACGACATGTTTAGGCATGGTGGAAATAGAGGTAGCACTTAGAATATATAATATTATTGATGTTATTTTCAAAACCAGAATTTGCATATAAATATTTTTAGGATTTCTAGTAAATCAAAACATATTAAATATAAATACAAAACTTAAATAGCATGGGAAAACACTCTAAAGATACAACCATTTCAATAGAACTTATTTAGTATGAGAAAGGACGGGACCATATAATCATTTGTAATATAATCATATTTGTTTGGTAGTTGTTGTACATTAGGAAGGTTTGGAGGGCTTGTTGGGAGCTTTTTTTTTCTTTTTCCTTTTGTCTTTATCAAAATGAGCTTGGAAAGGAAAACAGAAAAATTGATGTGTGATGTTTTAAGTATTTGTCCCTTAACATCAGCAATATTTAAGTAGGAAGGCAACCTTCCTCTAAATAGGTAAAACTTTATTTATTTATATTTAGATTAAAATTATAAAAAATAGAATTACACCATTAATTAGGTAGAAAAATGCCAAAATATAAAATTTAAGATTAAACTAAATAAATATGTTTAAACTTTTTAGACATATTCGAATTTAAATGAACTTAAAAGCTCGATTTCGAGTTTTTCAAATTCGGTTTGTGCTCGGATGTAAATCTTAGGGGAGTTAATTACTTCCTCAGGTCAATCATGTATGTTTAAAGAAAAACATTTATTAGAATATGCGATAAAATAAAAAGTCAAATCAACATATTTAGTACATAAAGTTTCCTGTTTTGCGGGGTCATAATATACATAGTTTTTTGTTTATATTCTTATAAAGAAATCTCACCTTTAAAAGTTAAATTAATCAATGCATAAAGCTTTACATTTTATATAAGATTTAAAAAGGCTCTTTTTTTTTTGTTGGTAATTTGAACCTATAATTTTATAGTCATAACGAAACAACTTTGCTAGTCGTTCCAACCTTACTCTCTAAACAACTTTATCAGAAAATGACACAATAAGATATGTTATTTCATCTGCTAGGTGATTGGCATAATTTGCACAAGTTTTGGACAGTTCTGCAGTCCGAGATAGGGTTGAGAGGGATTTCTAGCCAACTCACCCGTAATCGTATCAGGTTCTATCCAAATGCAATTGTCAAATTGTCTAGCATAATGCTTATGGTTGTCTTGTGGTGATTGTCGACATAGCTTGGCTGTTGCGTTTGTGACAAAACCAGAAATGACTTCAGTTACTAGAGTTTGGTTTTTATTTAATCTCCTGAAGCATACATGCATAAAAAAATACAAGGAAATTACTCTACATTCTACACGCCTCAGAGTGTGGAAAGGATATTGATCATGCCATTGCGGGGCCTGCACACAGCCTGCAGTGGGTGAGCCATAGGCATAGTAAGCCCTGTTCCTTCTACCATATTGATCTTCTCTTTGCTTACCCTTTCCCACTCATAACACTGAATCAATGCACCTAGTGTAAGCCCGACTACTCGCTTGGCTAGACCAGACCCAGGACAAGCTCTTCTTCCTGCACCAAATGGCAGCAACTTGTACCCTTCACCTTCTCCACCTTCAAATCTTTCAGGAATGAACTTCTCTGGTTCCGGCCATTGCTTGGGATCTCGGTTCATGCTCCAGGTATTCACCAACAACATTGTTCCTTGGGGCACAAAGAACCCGCCAACAGTACAATCTGCAGATGACTGATGTGGCAATAGAAGCGGTACAGGTGGGAATAGTCGTAAAGTTTCAGTAATTATGTTCTTCAGGTAACTTAACTTCGGTAAATCTGTTTCATCCAACAGGCGGTTCTGTCCAACAACAGAATCTATCTCTGCGTAGGCTTTTCGTAAAGCCTCTGGATTGTTCAGGAGAAGTGACATTGCCCACTCCATTGTAGCTATGGAAGTTTGAGTTCCAGCAGTCAACGTTGACTATATATACAAAACAATATCGTATTCCTTAATCCGAGTTGCTAACAAGGGTAATGAAACTAAGTGAATTGAGTTTGTAATATTTACCAGCATAACACCTTTGATGGTTTGGTCGGTATAAAACTCGGGTTCTGTCTCTTTCAAAGACAGCATGAGATCAATCAAGGTCAGAAATCTTTGTTGCTTGGTAGCAGATGAGATATTCCTTGCTCTCCTGTGCTCTTCAACGAGGTCCTGTAAGAACCTGTCGAACTCCTTCATCAATGCCTTCATTCTCTCCTCAACCCCTCCATAATCTACCCATCGAAGCAGTGCCAAGTAATCGTTAATATTGGAGCTCCCTCGAAGCTCCTCCATTTCTCTTGTTATAGATTGAAACTCTCTTGCCTCTTCGTGGTTAGCTTCCTTTCCATAGTAACGCTTCCCAGCAATCGTCCTCATGACAATATTGAACGCAAGCTCCGTCAACGTTGCTGTCATGTCAACGACCTTACTTACCCCCTTCATCGAGCAGTCCCCAAGTAATTGCTTCAGCAACAACCTTACCTCCTCTGCTCGAATTCCAGAGAACATGCCAAGACGATTAGTAGAGAAGAGCTCTATAGTCGTGAGGCGTCGGAGGTTACGCCAATGATCGCCGTATGAGGAGACACCCATAGTCGTGCAGTTATAATTGAGATGCTTTCCGGCGAGTGTTTGAGGGCGGTTAGCAAAAATCACGTCATGTTTGGTAAAGCACTCCTCAGCTGCCGTAGATGAGGACACCAGGAGCACCTTACGAGACCCATATCGTAGAAATAGGATGTCACCGTATTTTGTAGAAAGTTCATGCAGAGCTCGGTGAACAGGTCGTTTTAAAAGGTGCAGATGACCTATAATGGGACGAGCCGGTGGGCTAGGTGGCAGTTTTTTAGGGTTTGTAAATTTTTTAGAATTAATCGTGAAGAAAAGCAAAACGAAGAAGAATATGAATGCCAAGTTGAAGACATGAGCTATCTCCATTTTCAGATCAATTGTTTCTTGCTTCTATTGATAACGTTGCAGGAAAACTAAGTAACTACTTAAAAACACAGGCATGGCATCGTCTTTTATGCTTGCAACTGCAGAAGACAACAAATGTTTACGTAGATATATTCGAGAAAAGAGACTCTTTCTTTCTCACTGAAGAAGACACGAATGGGACGTCTTTTATTTTATGATGAAATAGACTGTTAATCTGAAAAAAGATCGACACAGAATTGGATCCTAGCACGAACAAATTCAACAACCTGCTTAGCGACAAACAGATCTGCTTCGATATGAGGTCCAAATCACTGCCCTTATTGACAACTTCTACGTACAGGGGGTTGGTCTTAAGGCCTCTGATGGAGACCGTGTCATGTACTCAGCCGACAAGTGGGGACCCTGAAAAGCTAAATGTCGGAAGACATACTCAAAATGGCCACATCAGTCTTCCGATTCTCTTCGTTGAAGACACGAGGAAACATTGAGGTTTTCGTCGAATTCTCTCTTTCGTAAGGCTTTGCCAAAAACGTATAAGAAGATTAAGAAAACCAAAACCAATAACACTTCGATACGTACAAGCAGACATGAATTCGTAAGGATTATAAATTTATAACTTGCGTCTCCACTGCAGATACGTTTAATCGAATAAAACATGAAATAAAATAATGTTCCAATGTTGATTATTTATTAAAAAATTTAAGCTAAACTATAGTTTATTTTCACTTCCATTTGCTTTCCTGAAGAAAATAATTACATTTATTTGCTATTTAGCTTCTTTATTAAACGATGCCCTACCAAAACCGTTTTGGATTGGACTTCTCCCGTTTTTTCAGGTGCATGAAGACAATCACATCAGACTGACTATTTTAAACCTTATCGATTATCTTCAGTAACTCTGTTTATTAATCCGGCTTATGTTCTTGTTTTTGTTCTTCTTAGATGTTATATTCTAGTTTCCATCTCCTTTATACCTCGAGTTAGTTTTTTGATGTCTCCGAAAAGATCAACAAGCATCTTTTTGTTAAATCTTATTAAAACGATTCGGCAAACATTGTCGTATTTGTAAACGAAGAACTACTAATCCACCTTTTAGGTTTATGCTTATCTCTGTGCAGATAGCAAAAAGATGAAATGCATTGCCTTACACGTCGATCGGTTGCCATCTGTTGCCGTCCACGAAAATGTTTATGATATAACTTAAAAATTCAACATTTGTCAGTTTACTTATATTTTCAATACCACATTAGGATATAGTACAAATAAGTGAGATCCATAAGATTTTTGGTAGAGGCCTTTATGTTTTCTTTCGTATATTAACATTTGACTTTATATACTCCTCATTTATTTTAAATTATTAATATCTCATAATTATCTCAAGAATTTATAAATATCCAGTGCTTTTACATAATTTTGAAAATAATTATGTAATTTATACAAAAGAAGATATGTAAATACGATTTAGATATACAAAATACATTTGATTCATTAATATTTTTTCAATTTTTCTCTGTTAAAGTAGTCATCTTATCATCAAAATCTCAACAATTCTTTCGTATTAACCAATAAAAAGGTGCAATGCGCTGAGGTGGGCTTGACGTTAAAGCATTTGATTAAATCTAATTTTTTCAATTGACTTTTGATGGATTTGAACCAATTAATTTTAATTGATCGGATTTATATCAAATCCAATCAAATGGACTAGATTGTCCATCTCAATCAACTGAACATTTCTACATAGATTTCGGATAGTTGAGGGGTAGTGACGAGGCCCATTCCATTTGGATCGATGAGGTCTCTGTTGGCTTAGATCTCATATTGGTAAAGAGAGAACATAATAGCCTCCATTTGTAAGGTTCCGATCGTGAATCTCATATATAATATACATCAAATATATGTAGCGGAAAATAAAATGGAACCTTAAAAACTAGATCTATTCATGCATATAGATATAGACAATAAAAACATAAAATGTAAGATGTTTTCATACCTTTCCGATAATCTCCTTCATTCTTTAATCTTCTTCGCGTTGGATTGTCGTAAATCGCAATCTCTAATGAAAGCCCACATGAAGATAAAAGGATGAAATTTTACTAAGAGATGACTAAAGTTCTTTCTTTGTGCTAGCAAAGACAAAAACTCTTATTAGAGTTAGAGAGAAAGAGAGTGTATGTGTAAGAAAAAACCTTTCTTTCCCTTATGCAACATAAGATGTACGAAAATTATCTCTATTTTCTGCACCATTTAGCCTTTCATAACCCCCATTACTAATGGAGAGTTATGAAAAGTTAATGGTCAAGAATAACATGCATTAATAGAAGTTATGGAAAGTTAATGACCATGAATAACATGCATTAATAAAAGTTTTTGGGAAGTTAATGAAGAAATTGGCAGCCAACGACATTTGTTTCTAATCCATTCCATGCAACCTTTTCTACCACGATCACATCATAATACAATCCTGAAATACTCTCTCATATCTTGAATCACCATTCAAGACCATTTTACTCATCCTTCGAATCTCCTATGTGTGTGATCCATTAGGTTCCCAGTTATATTGGCCACTTGAATTAACACTTAATTCAAGTAAGTCAGGAGTAGTATCTAGCAACATGTCATGATCCCCAATTGATCGGAAAGTCAATGGTTTGATTACGAACCCTTCCATACGTATTGCTAATTCATCCTTTCACCATCTATATGCCACTTGGTTCAGAGTATGGTCAAAGTATCAACTCCCACTAGACTAATTACGTTACATCTAGTCCAAGTGATATTAGGTCTTGTCATGATGATCTCATTACTTTATGTATAATTAAAGACTGTCTTCATGACACATATCTATTCTAGCCATAGACTTTCGAGTAATGACCCCGATAAGAGGTCGTGGGTATTATCTCCTTCTATCAGGAGTGGTAAATCCTTTATTGACTACTCAATTACTTCCGAATACCTCAAGTTGTACCCAATTACTACCCTATGAGTAACCCCTAAAAGACACTGATGAATGGAGTTAAAATACATGATCAGTATTCGAGATATCCTTGAGCATCTTAAGCCAAAGGATACTTGCACCATTGCTATCATGAGACTATCATTAACACTGGAATAGAATATCTATATGATTGTCTCATAGTAGGTCAATTCAATGTACTTATTATCCTTAGTAAGCATCCACATGTTAACTCTAAATAACTCATGTCTATAACTTATGAGATCTACTGCTTGATCCAACCAAGGAGTATAATATGTGCTAGTCTATCCAGATTAATGGTATCCCATCTTATTAATCCTATGACTAGAGAAAGTTTAGATACTAACATAATTACATATGCTAGAAATCTCATTATCATAATCTCATCATGATTTCCTCCTTGCTATGTTTTATATCATTGGCTTCATTAAATCAGTTTAAGATCAACATCAAATCCATAAATGTATGAACATCAAAATAATGAAAAACGTCTTTATAAATCATAAAATGATTTGTACAATAAGTGTTAAAGGTGATTGCCTTTTCTCTTCTTTAACAAATTCCCACTTGTATTAAAGCCAATCGCCTTAATATCTAATACCACAGTCATGTACATAATGATACAAAACTCTTTCGAGAAATAGACTTAGTCAATAGATCAACTATGTTTTGATCAGTGGGAACTCTCTCTATCTTGACATCATTTCTACTAATAACTTCTCTAATCAAATGGTAGCGCCTGAGTGCATGTTTGGACTTCTGGTAAGACCTAGGTTCCTTCGCCTGCGCTATTGCTCAGTTGTTGTCATAATACGACTGCATTGGGTCAACGATGCTCGGAACCACACCAAGTTCATGATGAACTTCTTGATCCAAATTGCTTTCTTTGTCGCTTCTGAAGCTGTAATGTACTCTGCCCTGTCAAATTTGCAGTCGTCTCTTTTTTGGACTTTTCAAACTGACTACACCACCATTCAGTGTGAATATCTAGACTGGGATCTAGAGTCATCCCTATCAGATTGGAAACTGGCATCAGTATATCCACTTACCACAAGATCACCTTCTCCATATACCAAGAATACATCCTTAGTTCTTTTCAAGTACTTAAGGATATTCTTGACAGCACCCTATGACCCTTACTAAGGTCCGACTGGTATCTGCTTGTAACATTTAGAGCATACGATACATCGGGTCTAGTATATAACATAATGTACATGATTGATCCTATAGCTGAAGCATAAGAAATCAAACTTATGCGAGTCCTCTCATCTTGTGTTTTTGGATACATAGATTTAGAGATTGTAATCTCATGTACCATGGGAAGATAATCTCTCTTGGACTGCTTCATACTAAACCTCTTTAACATCTTGTCTATGTATGTAGACTGAGAAAGACCAAGCAACCTCTTAAATCTATCTCTATAGATCCTTATACCTAAAATATAAGTTGCTTCTCTAAGATCTTTCGTAGAGAAGTTCTTAGCTAACCAAATTTTGACTGATTGCAAAGCTGAGGCATCGTTTCGTATTAGCAGTATGTTATTTACATATAGTACAAGGAATACGATTGCACTCTCATTAACCTTCTTATACATACATGGCTCATTCGAATTTTGTAAGAAACCAAACTCTTTGATTATCTCATCAAATAGGATATTCCAACTCCTGGATGCTTGCTTCAATCCATAAATAGATTTCTGAAGCTTGCATACCTTTTCTCCATTCATGGATATGAAACCATCAAATTGTGTCATATACATGTCCTCGGTTAAGTTTCCATTATGGAAGGTCATCTTCACATCCATTTGCCATATCTTATAATCATAATTAGCGGTAATGGTTATGAGTATCTTAATGGATTTAAGCATAGCTATTGGGCTAAACGTTTCATCATAGTCAACACATTGCCTTTGATGATAACCTTTAGCTACAAGCCGAGCTTTATGGGTAACTACATTACCCTCCACGTCAGTTTTCTTCTTGAAAACCCATTTGCACCCTATGGGTATTATCCCTTTGGGTGGGTCAACCAAAGTCCATACTTAGTTTTTATACATGGAATCCATTTTAGATTTCATAGCTTGAAGCTATTTGTCAGATTCTGAACTCTTCATAACCTCTTCATAGGTAGTAGGCTTATCATCTTCTATGAGCAATACGTCGTTAAGTTCACTTATGAAAAATCTGTATCTTTTAGGAACATGATGTATCCTAACTAAGTTACGAACTTCTTGTGTGTCAGAAGGTTGAACTATTGTTTCATCTTCATGAACAATAGTCTAAGGTCTAGGTAGTTGATCTGCGTTTGTTTGAGCATCTTTAACTTTTACAAGTTCAATTTTGTTCCCACTATCTTCTCTTAGAAGAAACTCTTTCTCTAAAAAGACAACATATTTTGAAACAAACATCTTTTATTCCGAAACATGGTAGAACTGATATCCTATAGTTTTCTTAGGATATCTAACAAACAGACACTTATTAGATTTAGCTTCAAGCTTATCTGACTGAATCTGCTTCACGTAAGTAGGACAACCCTAAACTTTCATATGAGAAAAATAGGGTTTCTTGTTTGTCCATATCTCATATGGAGTAACATCAACTGACTTAGATGGGACTCTGTTTAATACATAAATATAAGTTTCGATTGCATACTCCTAAAAATGATTTTGGTAAATCCGCTAAACCCATCACATACCTCACCATATGTAACAAGGTTTGGTTTCTCCTCTCAACCACACCATTGTGTTGTGGCATGTAAGGCGGAGTCCAATGGGATAATATTTCATTATCCCGGAGATGATCCAAAAACTTTTGGTTTAAGTATTCACGACCTTAATCTGATCGAAGTGATTTAATACTTCTCCTAAGTTGTTTCTCAACTTCATTTATAAATTCTTTGAACCTTTCAAAGGCTTCAGACTTGTATCTCTTAAGATAAACATACCCATATCGAGAATGATCATCAATAAAAGTAATGAAGTATATGAAACCACCTTTGGCATGTATGGACATCAGACCATATACATCAGTATGTATTAGGTCTAAAAGTCATAAGATGCATTCTTCTGCTTCAAGGACTCCACATAGGCCTTACAGTTTCTCTTTCAGTGTCCATCCTTGCCACAGTGGAAGCAAGTTCCCTTCGAGGTAGTCTTCTTTGCTTTCTTGACACCTCCCTTAGACCCTGCAGACTTCTTCGAACCAGAAGAGTCCACCAACATCACAACCTTTTCCTTGTGGATACAGATGGCTCAACTATCTTGAGCATATTGACCAGCTTGGGAATTGTGCTGGATATATTGTTCATTCGATAGTTAAGCACAAATTATGATTAACTATCAGTTAAACCCATTAGAATTAAGTCAATACTTAATTCATGATCCAAAAGAAAAACTAAGGAGGTCAATTGCTCAATGTATCCATTCATCTTCAGTGCATACTGCACTGGAGATATCCCCTCAACCATCTTGAAGTGGAAGAGCAATCACAAAGTCTTGAACCTTTCTGACCTTGCTTGGTCATCAAAGAGCTCCCTAAGATGATAGACTATGATATGAGCATCTATAACCTTGTGCTGCTTTTGCAGCTCTAGTGACATAATGGTTTGCATAATACAACTAGTCATCTCACTATCATCGAGATGCTTCATATATGCTCTCTAATCATCATCAAAAGCATCAGCAACAGAGGGATCGAGAAGTGGTTCTTCCAAGACATAACCAAACTTCTTGGACTTAAGAACTATTCTCAAGTTTCTAAGCTAGTCATGGAAGTTTGGTCTAGTCAACTTGTTAGCTTCCATCAATGATCTTATATTCACATTAGTACTCATGGTGTTGACTCGGGTAATAGCAACCTTTTACCAAAGAAAGAAAAAAATTAGAATGTACTTAAATGCACTCCTATAAGGAATGAAATTCTATTAGTGGGTTGCTATCTAATATCCCTAAGAATGACCCTGGGTTTGCTTAAAAAGCCACCTTAGTTCAACTGGTATCGATCATACCACTGCAATTGCAACTATCGAATCTAGTGCTATCAGTTATTGATGTGTGCACACTTATTGGGCTATCAACTTTTGAAATGTGTACATCTAATGTACACTACCCAACTTCCCCTTTATCCACGTTAATCTTGGGTTTGCCCAACAAACCAACTCTTCTAGTTAAAATTGACCATTAATCTATAAATCATATTTTCATGGTTTGAACATATCTATATAAAGTATGTTTGAGCTTGCCCAACAACCCTAACTTTAAAAAGACTCTAGTTCTTGCCATATTAAATGAAGGTGTTAGTTTTAATATTCTAAATGAGGAGATTGACTAAGACCATCATATATATATATAATTACTATAACTACATGGCATGATATGGACTACCCAATCAAATTGGGCCTAAGCCCATAACCATCCATCATGCAAGCCC
>JANSVA010011596.1:0-15701 GCA_025504915.1 Erythroxylum reticulatum | reverse complement strand
AAAACACCCACAACACATATATACTCAAAAACACCCATTTAATTTCATTTAATATTTCTAAGATCGGGGTCCAACAATTAAAATTCGACTTCTTCATGAAATTTGTATAAATATGTCTCTAGTTTAATATGAATCAAAAAATAACTCATTCAGAAATCTACAGCTCAAGTTATAATTAGAAAAACGAAACATGGTCATGAAAATTTTCCAATTCATAACATTCTAGTAGACTTCCACACTTCCATCCTATCAATCACTTTCAAATCAAGTCAGATAACTATAAATTTTTGTGGATAGAAAGAAAAATGTCTTAGGAATCTATTGGTCTAAGTTTCAAGTTATTTGGAATTTGGATTCAAAAGTTATAGGCAAAAGACTGAGAGCTGCTCAATGAGAAACTCTAGTTTTTAACCCACACAAATAACCCATCATCTTTGCTCTCTCTAGCACGCCAACTTCGTCTTCTTCACCAAACCAAATTTTTTTCTTCTCATTCCTTTTCCAACTTAATCACTTCTAAATCGTCTATTATGCTTGTTTATACTCACTGAAACTTCCAAACAATTCAAAAACAATTCCTAATTTTCAAACCCATCATCTAAATTATTCAATATCGCAACCTCAAATCTCCAACCCATGCATGCATGTATATTTTTACACCATAAAAACATAATCAAGTTACTTACTTGTTCCAGCTACAAAGACAACCAACAAGGGACAAAAATACAAAGCAAAAAATGCTTTCGGTGATCCAAAAGCTACAATTATTCTTTTCTCAGAACCAACTTCGTGGGTTTTTGCATGATATTTACATGTCACTCAACCCAACATCCACTTATCTCAACAGACGCAACCCATTTGTCACAATACAACTAGCTAAATGTCTCATAAATATTAATGCCACATGTCATTATATAAATGGACCATAAATCAATTTTTTTCAAAAATTCACCAAAAATTCTAAAATAATAATATGACTCTCCAAATAAATTTTCAGTTAAAAAATAATTCACCAAAAATTTCAAAATACTCCAACTGTACAAAAATTGCCAGATCACATTTAATACACTCCAATTTAAATCCACAATTTTCATTTATAAATCAAATTTACTCAGAAATGCCAATGACTGAATGTACAATCATATGAATGTACAAAATAAATGTGTATGACACTATTAATTCCTAATTTCTCATACCATCATAATTCACAATTATAACCCTAACATGGGTAACGGAATGTTACACTAAAAATGTAAAGGAATAGTTAATCCAAGTACAAGCAAGAATGATATAAAAGGCTAGCAGAGGAAGTTCAAGAAAAGAGGATATTAAAGCACAAAAGTTAGAAAAGTTACATGCTTACGTTGTTTTACGAATTGTGAAAAAAGTTTATGACAATTTGGTTTTTTTTTTATTACTGTCATCAACATCTGCATTTGAGGCTAGTGTGGGTTCAATGTCGTTGAATATTTTGCGAAGACATTGTCTTACTCTTGAAGAAGAAACAACAATATCTTCTAAAAATTAAAAAAACCAAAATATATTAGCGACAAACTATAAAAGTGAACATTATTTTTTTTGAAAAAGATGATGAGTAAATACATAACAAATGATAATATAATTAAAAAAAAGAATTTGACATAGTTTGATAAAGATAAAAATGCAAAAAATAATTGACTAAATAACGATAAATACCTGAGATAGGTGTAGGTGTAATGTCAGCATTGTTATTTTAATCATTAGTTGAAATGACATCATCATTTTCAGTTGAAATTGAACCCTTTGCAATTCACCATCATCAGTTTCATAGCAATAGATAACAATGAACCGATGTCTTCCTTCTGGTGAGTGGATGTGAACGGGTTTGATAAGAAGAAGAAATGTCTTGGTTTTCAATTATACATGTACCCGACATTCAATACTCTTGTTATTGGAAGGCAAAAACGTAGATGATTAGTCATATGATAAAGATATCATAATTCTTGTTATTAAATGTAATTCTATTTGTAGTAAGTAAAAAAAATATAACTTGGTGGTAAAATTGCATAGCTTTAATTGCACTGAACTTCAAGACGTCTTCACCAAGTTCAACAAAAATAGAAGCTGTGATAGTTCCTGTTTAATTAATTAAATCATCATCATAGCGGCATCTACATTTACAAACAAAAGTTAATGAGAATATGTATGTTACTTAGATATAACAATTCATTTACGACGAAAGCTTGTTATAAAAGAAAAGAAATTATAAAAAATAGATTAAAATCAAAATTTTCCGAAATGCCTAACGAGTGTGACATGTTAAATCACTCCCATTAGAAGGTCTCACAGGTGTGACTTAACATGTCACACTTGTGACATATTGATTATAGGTTTTCACGGGTGTGACTTATCATGTCACACCCGTGATATACAACAAAAAATTAACTTGCTAATGTTATAAAAAATTTAATTTCCCAAAAAATACGCTGCATCACAAGAAAAGGCAAAAAATTGAAAAGAAAAAAGGGAAAAAGAATTGTCTAGGTTCAGCTGGGAGTTTCTCCCTGCAAGAATTACAAGTGAATGTAATTCCATATGTAGCGGCTGTTGAGCGAAAGCATTTTTTGCTGGCTATATACTAGTGCTTTTGCCAAATGTGTTGAAAGGAAATATGAGCTTTAATTCATACTGTCTGCAAATATATAGATAGATTTTTGTTAGAAATATTAATATTAGATAGATAATGTGTGAGGGAGATAGTAGAATATAAAATGTATTTACCTTACTAGTGGACTTTAAGAAGATGATTTTAGTAATTTTTTTATGTGATCTGAAAGATACATCAGGATTATATCTGAGATAAGCTTATTGGTTAATAAGGTTTTTTGGCTCCTTAGAATTTCATTATGCCCTGAAAAATGATTATTATAAATGTAAAGCATTAAAATATTCTAAAATTTGTGTTTAATTTTATTTGTTGTTAGAGCAAAGACAAAAAATGTGGTAGTACCAATTTTTTTGATCTGCAACTTCTTGTATTGGTGGATCAATAAGAATTGCAGAGTCAAATCATGTGGATAATGCAACACCTAAAATACTTCAATTGTTAGGTAAGAATAAAATAGAAGGATAAATAAAAGAAAAATGTAAAAGCATGATGAACAAAAAATAAAATTACCATTATAACCTTTAGCCTACAACACACAATTATCAAATAACTATGTAAGGATTCGACTATTTGTTGATTCGACTATTTGTTGGCCCTCATTAGTAACAAAAGCATTCCACATTGACAACATAATGGTTTGTTGCCTAATATAAAAATAGAAAATGTTAGAAACAAGAACTTGTCTTAAGTTATAACAACTATAGAGAATAATAGAGAATGTAACATACTTTTTGTTGGTAAGAACAAATTTTTAGACAGTTGAAAGTTTGCCATCTTTGCTGATTTCTTTCTTATTCAAGACTTCAACAACCACAACCAAAATTTGTATCACATGTTAAAGATAAATATAATTAGATAATATAGGAAAAAAGTCAAAGTTTTGGATAGAAATAGATAAAGGATCTAACTGACTGATTTTTCCTTATTGTTCATATAGTTGATAAGATCCGTAAAAGATGTATAGTTGAATTTCATAGGAATGATGTTGTCATCATCTGTTATAGGTTCAAAAATTGTGGACTTGTAATTATCCATTGAATTTTTAAGTTTTTAGTTTGATATTGGGGTGGAATTGGCTTCACAGTGGCATAATAAATGATATATTTCTTATATGGCTGCGAAATATGGCTCATTCATTAGATATCATTGTTAAAGATAATAGCTTCAACTTGTGATCCCTATTAATAATAAGCATATAGTTAATAATAAAGTTAATGAAATAGGGAAGATTTTAATGAAGAAAGTATAGTTGTTATAGATCAGAATAAAAAAGATAAATTTGGTGATGTAACAATATGTTGTTTTTCTTAGATAGTAATTTCACATGACTACTATTAAGCACCAGGTAAAATATCCTTGATTAATAAATTCTTTTCCATCCTTAAAAAATTATTTAATAAAATAATCAGAAAAATATTTTTTTGTATATGAAAAGAAGTTAAATAAACTTGAACAAAACAATTCATATACCTTTTGATATTTTTATACGTTATAATTTGACTAATTGGAAAATTTCATAGAACACAATATTTCTTATTTTTTAATCAAGTTTTGAAGACTCAAAAGTTTCCAGAATAATCAAAACTTTAACTAATTCAGGGGTTCAAGCTCTTGACAAAGCCACATATAGTTGTCCACGTGAGAATATAGGTTGACGGAGATAAATTCCTACATAATCAAGTGTTTGACCTTGGGATTTATTTATGGTCATTGCAAAACATAAACGAACAGGGGATTGTGTTCTAACAAAAGGTATTCCATTTTTTTCATTTTCTGAAGATTGCAAAGGAATCTTGGGTATAAAAACCGGTTTTCCTTTGTAAGGTCCAAAGATAATTTATGTAAAAAATTGTATGGTCTTTTAATTGTCTACATATTAGCCTTGTCCCATTACATAATCCCTCAATTAGATTCAAATTTATTAGGAGCACAATTGGAGAGCCTCCTTTGTGCAACAATTTGTGTGGAGGTAAACCTTTAGGATTTAAAGAATTGAGAAAATCTTTATAATATGCTTGATGCCTTCGATAAACCGTTTTGTCAAAACTTATGTACGAATGTAGATTTCCTGACAATTTGTTGATCATCATGTCATTAATTTCATCAACACAGCCATTTATTGGACACAGTACACATCTATTTATCATCTGATATGGATCAGATGAATACAAGCTTAGGTTAGGGAAGACGTTTTGAAGTAACCTGGTGAAGGAAATGGTGCATAAAAAAATATCTATCTTTAATTTTTGTAAAAAAAATAAATTTGATAGTAAAAATAAATTATAAAAAAATTTAACCTATTAAGAGATTCATCCTTGTTATGGTAAGGAATAACAAGTTGTTTTGGTAAGAAAATTTGATCTTGCTTGTTGACTGGTTCTGTGTCTTCTCCTACTCGTAATAAAAATTCATAAAAAGCTGGATTTGATATCACTCTCATATTTATTGTCAAAGAAAATTTACATATGTGTTGCCAAAGATGTGAATTTAGAAGACTTAAATAAATTAGTTGTTGTTTTATGGCTTGGTTTATAACTGGCAAGGTTTTACGAAAATCACTGCCAAATACGACAATCTTTCCTCTAAAAGGCTTATTGGAGTCCATGATATCTTAAAGTAAGTCATCAACTGCTTTAATGGCTTCTCATTTTGCCATTGAAGCCTCATCCCATAAGATAAGAGTATATTCAAATATCAATTTTGCAATATTGCTCTGATTACTTAATTGATAAACTTTCTTCTTTGAAAAATCAAGCGGGATTTTAAATCTTGAGTGAGCGGTCCTGCTACTAGGAACGATTGATACTGCAACACCTGATGTAGCAACAACAATTGTAATATGACCTTATGACTGTAAAATTACAAGAAGAGCTCGATATAAGAAAGTCTTCCCAGTTCCTACGGGACCATCAATTAAAAAAACTTCCACCACTTAAAGCCAAAACCGAATGTAAAATCAAATTAATTATGTATTTTTGCTCGTTATTCAACCTTGAATGTAATAATAAGTCTTCTAGATAAACCTATATATTCTTCTCACTTTGTATTTCTTTATTAAGATGTTGATGATAGGCAGCTTCAAAGTGATAATTAGTAACATGATAATTAATTAAGCTTTTCCTCATATGGTCTAGGGATTTATTAATTTCTTGAAGGGCCATCCTTGTAAAGTACTTAGATGTACATGCATTATAGGAGGAAGCATGTTGGTAATTAGAACAAAGATCGTCTTTGAATGTTTCCTAGAGTTACTTAGGGTTTGTCAGTGAACAATAGAATAGGAGTGTAGCAAATAAGCTAGCATTTGAAATAAAGTAGCTTCCTTTAGAGTTTGTTGTATATAAAAATCATATGTTAGCAGTTCTAACTTCAGCGCAGCCTCCCTAAAACATCTTGTTTTTTCACCATCAATAGTTAACAAGTCATTAAATGATGTTAGTCCTTTAACATGTGTGAGTCATAACCTCAAGTAATACCTTTCTCCTTCTTTAGGGGTCAACAGTAACCAATCCTTCTATCACTTTCTTTTGACTTCTTTCTGACCATGTTTTTGTCTTTCGATTCCAAACAAAATTTTAGGGAAACTCTTTATACAAACATTTCATTTTTCTGCCTTTTTATTTGTCAAATTCATCTTGAAAAATTCAGTCAGCATTGTTTTGGAGAAGTAAATTTTTCTCAACAAATAAAATAGATCTACATTTCTTTCAAAGGAAATAACTTGTTAATTTGGAAGACAAACTTGGAGTATATAAACTGATAGATTAATCTCGGCTAAATAAAATTCATATATATTCCATAAAGCTTCAAGAGGTGAAATCTAATGACCTTCTTGAAAATTACTGATTTCATCAATATTAGTTGTGGTCTCTTGATTGATAATGCTAAAATTGATAAGATTATGGCCCTTAAAGACATATTTATATAAGTACTTAACAAGCTTAACAGTGGAACAAATTTCAACATTTATATGACAATCAATGAGCAATAAAAGGTACGGATTGTGAGGAACCACCCATGTATTATTAACCTCATATTTACAAATCTTAACTTTTCAGCCATCATCTCTTCGTCTATAACATGGATAACTATCTTTACCATGAACAGTAAAAAGAGAAAATTTTTTAGGGTAATGGTTCTTGCACACACCATTTTTCATGCAAAGGCAATGTTTATTCATAAGACCACAAAGACCATAAATCATATGCTTAATGACAAGAGAATATAACCGCAAATTTTGATCAGGATCTGGTTCAACAGATATGATTTGGTCATAAGAATATGGATTGAGTAATTTAGAATACTGCTTAAGTATCAGTAATAAATGAGCATGAGGGAATCTATGCTTTTGAAACTCAATAGCATAAACACATGCGGCCATATCTCCAAAGATTTTTTTTTTATTAGTTTCATTTTAAGATTTTCAAATTTAGCTCTAAAAACTCTAGCCAATAAATCTGACCTATCTCGTGGTTTCTCAAGAAACTTGAGATTATTTTGAATATCTTTCCACATAGGGTTGCAAGTTATGGTCAGGAAAATATCTTGTTTACCGTACTTTTGTACTAGAGCTATTACATTGAGATAACGTCATTTTGTGTCCTTTAGACCACTGAAAAATGAAGCTGGGAGCACAACTAGATGGCCAATTCTAGAACCTTCTGTTTGACCAACAGCAACTGCCCAAAACACCTTGCAGTATCTTTGTCCTTATCATTTTGTCTTTTTTATGGAAATCAAGTCTAAATGTTTCAAATCTTTATATAAGCTCCAACAACAAATTGTTGAAGCAGTCTTAAGCTATAGAGCAGCATAGGTTCATCATGTTCTCTTATTTGGAGCCGATAATGATAACATTCTCTAATAGAAATAGTACCATCTTTATAGTATTCTTGATCAACAACTAATAATAAAACAAATAAATTTGATAAATAAAATGGTAAGATCAAACAATATTCTAAAAATGAAAAAGGAACAGACAAACTTGCCTGTGTTTTCTATAGTGAACAATTAAGGTGGATCAGTAAAAGAGCTGAAATTAACATCACATCCTTCATCTGAAACATTGCTTCTATTTCTCTTTAAAATCAATCACTTAATTCCACGATGCCATCTAGATTCATCACAAGGAAATAAAATAGGATATTGAAGGGCATCATAACATGCATAGTATGACTGGATTCTATAACTTATGCCTGAGTGAGTATAGACTTAGATGTGAGGAAATTTATCAATCTTTTCATCATTGATCTCAGCCCATATAGTATCCACTTGTGATGTAGTAGGAAGATTGTAAACACGCTAATCAAGGACAAGATAACACCTCAAAACTATTGCATGATTCTCAAGCGTTGGAATGTCCTTAAGACTTCTAAAGAAATTAGCATAGGGATTATCTTGTAGAATTGGCATAATCAGTTTTAATGTACCCTTACGAAGTTTATCACAACTCTTAGTAGTCTTTTCAGTTCCTGATCAGTATCAAAGAAATAGAGTTAGATACCAGATACCTTATCAGTTGTTAGAAACATCTGTCTTATTTTTTGTTAGTTCTCGATCATACCTAGCTCCATATAAAGTAAAGCCACATTGTTATTATATTTACGAATGTTCTTCTTAAAATTTTTAGATTCTTCATCATTACCAATAAATAATCATTTCAAAGCATATGGCATTTGAGGAGCAACAATGCAAATCTCTCCTGATGAACAATAGAATGATGGGGGTTCTAGATAAAATCTATTTGCATCATAATGTTCACAGTTAGGAAAAAGATGAAGCTATAGGGGCTCAGATAAATTCTATAGGGATGCTAACTTTGACAAAGAACGATGACAATTTATCCTTTGAAAGATTTACAAAATGGCTGATCACTTTGTGCAGTAATAATATAAAAATGGAAAGAATACAGGTAAAAAGATTTATACCTTGATCTCAATAGATATCATTGAGCTTGGTTGAATTAAAAAGGGAGATACAGTTGGACAATCTAAATTATGACATGTGATATTAGATGCTTTAACTGTTGATGTTGTATGAAGAATTTCTTCTAGTTGGAGAGAGGAATAAGTTGCATCAACATGATCAACATTAAATTTGATAGATCGATTTTATGCTAGTTAACTACTAGATTGATGAATAAAAAGTTGAATGGCAGAAGGTTTACTATTCATGGTATAATAGAAAGGTTGATCACCAACTGTTTGACAAAAAGAAGGTAAAATTGTATATTTAAACTATTGCTTTAACAATTGATATGGGTAAATAAAGGAACAAGGTAATGATCCTATTATTGAAAGGATGATAAATGGGATCGATAAAATAGAATTTTATATAATAAAATATTTGGCAAGATAAAACATACCTTAATAGTGCAAGGATGAACAAGAAGAAAACCTTAAAAAACGATTTGAGAAATAGACATATTTGAAAGGTTAAATGTGGTAAGTAAAATTTTTTTGTGGTGACAGTTGTGTAAGTCACAACCTTGCAATGATAGAAATTTAAATTATTTATCATATATTTTACACAACATAATAACAATAAAGACTGATAGGATAAAATGCGAGATATGTAATTATTATTCTCTGCTCTATTAAGAAGTCCTGTAAGTCACGGGGTTGGGATTTTTATGCAACAGTTGATGAAAAAGATAGAAAACAATTTCATTATATATTTTACCTAAGATAATAACAATGAATGAAAGATTAACAGGATATAATGCGAAACATTTTATTTTTGTTGTCAACTCTATTAATGTGATACATGTAATTCCTCTTCTCAACTTTATTAAGCCCATATAATCATTAAATTGATAAAAAAAATTTAATAACCCAAATAACATATCATGAAGGGAAACAACGAACTTACAGATGGTGGATAAAGAAAGGGCCAATTCTTGTTTAGTGAAACGGAGAAGATTTGATGCTTTTAGTATATGGCTTTTTATAGTTTTATGTTGAAGGAACATGTTTATAAATGTACAGAGAAGGAAACATGTTAATGGTTAAAGAAGAAAGGATACGAATCACAGTCATGCAACAATAAAAATTTAAACAATTTATCATATATTTTACAGAACATAATAACAATAAAGATTGACAGGATTAAATGTGACACAAGTACAGTAATTACTGTTCTCAACTTTGTTAAAAAGTCCATGTCAATGATGATTGGGATTTTCATGTAACAGTTGATGAAAAAGATAGAAAACAACTCCATTATGTATTTTACATAACATGATAATAATGAACAAATCATTAATATTATATAATTGCGACAGATGTAATATCTGTTGTCAACTGTATTAAGAAGTTAATGCAAGTAAAATGATATAAACATGAAATGAGACCTTCTCTTCCCGTGACTTAACATGCCACACCGGTGAGGAATTTTTTATAGAAATTTCTTATATAAATATAACATCTAAACAACAACGTATGGACAACAGTTGTATTATATATTTTACACAAGATAATAACAAAGAATGCATAATTAACAGAACATAATGTGATATATGTAATTCTTGTTCTGAACTGTATTAAGCGCATATAATCACTAAATTGAAAAAAATTAATAAATCGAACAACATATAATGAAAGGTAACGAAGAACTTACTAATGGTGGATAAACAAAGGGCCAACTTTTGTTTACTGAAATAGAAAAGATGCGATGCCTTGAATACGGCTTTTTTATAATTTGGAGATTGGAGGGACGTGTTCTAAGAAGGAAACATTTGTATGGTTAGAGAAGAAAGGATATAGAGCTGGTTTAATTAACATATGTTTAGAAAATAAATAATTATCTTATCCCATCCTTTAATTAAACCTAATCTCTGGTTTGCAACTACAAGATTATCTATAATAGGGTAGATTATTTATAATAGGGTTAGAAAGTGATGAATAAAAAGATGGGACTAAATTGACAGCAGAAAGTTAGATTGTCATTAAAAAACTTTATTTCTCAACTACCGACTAAAGATTATTGTCTGCTTTTATGTCCATCAAAGTGTCATATATAATAAATAATGAGTTAAAATACGCGAGGCTCTAAAATGAAGTGTATCATAATAAATTTTGTAATAAAATTTGAAATTAATTCTAAATTCTAAATTTAACATCAATCAAAATCTAGTGTAATTTAATAAATTTTGCTGTTAATTTTACAATCAATTGAATCAAAATCTAGTTGTTTGGTGGTACTACGTGTATTTCATTTATGTATCTCATTTTCCAACATCTACTATTTCTTTGTTTGCATGAACATGTGACGTATAATGAAAATGTATAAAAAAGTTTTAGTTGGTGATGATTAGGTTTATTAATTAGAACCTATTACTATTAATTTTTGGAGGGAACAGTTACAGGTAGATACAAAATCTAATATTAGGTAAAAAATTGTTTGATGCCATCATATTGTTTAATAATTCAGAGCAACTAATCTGACTGTATTATTAAATAAAGTTTAAAGTGACATGATTGAGAGTTAGAGCACTGCCAATTTTAAATACCAAAAGTGGAGAGATGATTAGTCATTTCATTTTAAATTAACTTTAGGTGATTTAATTCACAACTGTGGAATTATATTTTAATGTCAATGGTTTATAGATAATAATTTCAAACTTCTTCAGTCATAACCATGACTTATATGTCGATTATCATGGCTGTGACGTCTTAAGTCACAATTGCAACTTAAATGCCCCTTATCATGGTTATGACTTCTTAAGCCACAACTGTGAACTCAGTTAGCTACCATGAACTGTGAGTTTGAGAATGGTGACTCAATTTAGTAATTTTTACAATATAGTATAATAAATCATAAATTATACATTATAAACAGTTAATAATTATACAATAAAAGTTAGCAGAAGATGGCATTACATCTTCATATTGTAGGAAATAAAGAGGAGAGGGAGAATGCTCAAATGTCTAAAAATATAAAATAGACAAATATAGGGAAACACCTAAAGCCCCAGAAAAATATGAACTTGCCATGGGCAATTGATGTGACAGTTTTCTGCGATGGCTTAAGATGCCAATAGGATCAACCACTAGATTTGAATGCAGAGGATCCACCTATCCTATAGCAAGAAGTTCATGAGGAACACTGTCAAAAGGTTCAACTTAATATTTATCAAATAACATGCATTTTTATAGCAAATAAATACACAATTGATGCATGCTAATTTTTATCTGAATAGTAAATGGACGTTCCAAGAACTCAATTAAATTCCCCACAAACCAACATAGTAATATCTGCATTAGCAACTATTTTCTGCAATCCTTTCAAGAGTGTAAGAACCTAGTTTTAAAATCAAGAAAAGATAGATCAAGTCCACAGTTTCATTCATTAAGTGAAGAAAGCTTAAAAAGTAAGATGAATACTTGCTAAAGTTTGACATCTTTCAACTCTTCATTGGCATTTACATGTGTATTAACATCCTTGAAATCTACTTAGGCATTTACATGTGTATTAGCCTATATTATGAAAACAAAATAACCATTAATTGGAGTTAATATCCATAAGAGAGGAAAAAAGAAGAAAAAGGAAAAGAAACTTGAGAATTTTAAAGAAAAAAAGAAACAGAATCAGAAAAGAAACATGAGATCCTATAGGCTTAACATGTAAACTAAAAAGGATTACATACAAGTAACATTAACTATCAACAAATTACTTCTGAATTAGAGTATGATGAAAACAAAATGGGTTTTGAACTTCAGAACACAAGGAGATGCTTTGACAAGATTCTAAAAGGTGATTGGGCATTTCGTACCTACTGAAAATTTATTTGATAGAAAACATAAGCCACAGTATACGTACAATGAAAAAAATACAATGATTAAATCATCAACCATGTAGTTTAATCATAATAAAATATCTCCCAGCATAGAGAAGTTGTCTTTGTTGAGGGTTATTAACTCTTTAATTACCAAATTTGGCTTCCAAAATAACAATAAGTGCAGCATTGTCCTATAAGCAGAAGAAAATATCTATGAGACTACTTCGATGATGAAAATCATAAAACTTTTACATGCATAGACACATCAGTAACAAACTCAACTGCAAGAATCCAACCTTAATCAATCTACTCAAACCAGTTTAATTCAACCTAAATATAAATAATTTGAGCACTAAAAAATATTAGAGAAAGTATATGCAAATGTCCAATAAAAGAAAAGAAATCATTAGAACCTTAATTTTTTTGATATGTGAGAGTTTATCCCTACAAGAAAAGGTGACACAACCATCAACCATATTGGTTTTCCCATTCTAAACCTGTTATTACCAACATGAGTTAGTAGAATATATATATGGTAAGGATAGCTACCAATTAATAAATGTTATTAAATAACCTCATTGGTTTTTCTTTTGTATAGAGCTTGATAACCATGTTTTTCCAGTAGCATCTTTTCCTTCCTCTTTCTTTCCCTGAACCTCAACTACTCCCTAAATCGTCCCCCTAAAGGTTTTATAATCTAAAAAAGTAACAAATGAACCTTGCGATGAGAAATATTAGAAAAGAGCTATATGAGATACAGAGGCAAAAAGCATGTGACTAAAAAAAATCCTTGGCACAAGTTTGAGTACTATAGATGATAAGCCTTTAATCTCATTTCAGAACATGATTTGACGAATTGAAGTATTTTAGGTAATTAATTATATTTAATTGAAAATGAAAAAATGTGTCACATGTGTAACTCAACAGTCATGCCTGTGACTGTACTTAAAACAATTTATTAATAATAATTAATAATTAATAATAGCATGCATATATAATTAATAAATAATTAGTAATAATTAATAACTAATAATAAAAATAATAATTAATTAAAGATTGAAGAGAGCATGAGTGATTAGGAGAGTTAAAGAAATTGAGACTAATTAAATAAAGAGTCATCAATGAATGTTGTAAATAAGATAAAAACCTGTTCCAACCTTTAGAGTGTAATCCTCCTTAACATACGATATGAAAATTCCAACCTATTGGCCGACAAATTTTTTTTATGAATAAGTGTGATTTACATTAATTATAAGAATGTTCAAGGGTAATTTTGGCAAGACAATTAAAGATAAAGAACATAAGACATGTAAGGAAGGGTAAAATAGACATTGTGCAAATTGTTAAGGGTATAAAATGGGAGAAGATTTATTGTCTTAGAGGGGAGAAGAAGCTAATTCGTGGATGAGAAAAAAGAGAAGCGAGAGAGAAGCACAAAAAAGAATGAAAGAGAGAAAGAAGAGAAAACAAGCTAGGGTTTCGATTTCCTTAGCCTTCAAGAGAGATTTTGAGGTTGTTCAAGAAGAGAAAAAGGTAGAGGAAGAGAAGAGCTTCCATTTGAGCTAAGGATCTCTTCATTTGGTGAAGAACCAAAGGGATCAAAGAGGCATATTTCATCTAGATCATCCCATGGAGTACACATATTAAAGATACAACAGGAAAGAACCTTTGATACCTCAAGTTGTTTGCAAAGAGAAGAAGCATATTGAGCAAGTCTCTAATCAAGGAAATCAAGGTGTGTACATGTTTATAATAGAGTAAATAAGCTACTGCTGTTTTCTTCAAATCAAAGAAGTTTACTGATTTAAATTACATCATAAGTGTTGCATCTTTTGCTTTTGAATGATTTGTGAAATTGTTATACGTTGGTTATATGAATTGTGTGATCATTTATGAAAAGACTTTGCAAATGATTTTTAAGAAGATAAATGTTCATGGAAACATGTTTTCAATAATGGTTTTTAAGAAATAATTCAAGTATAAGACAAGCAAGTTTTTAAGAAGTGCCATATTGGGCAACAAGTTTACAAGTTATTAAATGTATGTCATATGGGTTTGTAGTAGTCCTTCAAGAATGTCACTTGTACATTGACCAAGTTATAGGCTTCTCCTGCCTACCCGTTAGTAGCATGGAGCTCCTTCATAGACTCCCCTAAGTTCACGGCTACACAAGACCCTTATAGGAATTGTGTAGTACGTTCTATTTTTGGACCTACTCAAACCATTATGTTGTGCTTATGTCATGTTAACAAGTTTGATGCATTCATGTTTCGAAATTGTGGATTTTGGCTGAATGCCTAAGAAACTTGTTTTCTATAAACTCAATGAAAGTTTTCCATGACAAGAAAAATGGTTTCAAAAGTTTTGCGTATATGTTTTTGTTATAAACTGTTACCCACAAGCTTTCAAGCTCACCCCCCTTCTTACCCCATATTCAGGTGATAGCTAAGAGATCAAGTAATCAAGAGCCTAAAGGAAATTCTCCATATTTTCTTAATCTGTAGTTTGAGTTGGTTTTGGGAATGCAAAATGTTATAGTTGCATACCCAGTTTTTTTGTTTAAGAATTGTTGTAATTTGAGACTTTTTGATGAGGATGTAATATGGCTTAAAATTCCATTAAAGGTTTGTAAAACTTTATTCTTTTGCTGTTATGGAAATATGAATTATGTATGGAGGATATGAGATGATTGTTAGCTTGAACAGATGGTTTGAGCATGAATTGTGGATATGTATATATATATATGTATATATATGTGTGTATATATATGTATGTATATACAGACACGTATGCTTAAGTGAGATTCATAGGAAGGCAAGACAGGAATTATGATTGATCAGATGTAGTTAGATATGAAGAGATAAATAAGTTAAGATCTGAGAATTTAATGAAGTCAATTTGGTAATTGAATGGTTAAGCTTAAGACTTTCCAAGTTTACGAAGTGCAAAAATTACAAGCCTTCCATAGGGTAAAATTTGTGTTATGAATTAAAGGGAAAAATCTAGATTGATTTAGGCTGAACGAGACCAAGTTGTCTACTAGAAAGTTTTAGGTCTTTCTTTTAGCTTTCTAACAGTATATAGTATGATATTTTTAGACCTCTAGATCGAGAATTAGGGTCCTTAGAAAGGGAAATGCTTAGGAGGGTAAAGATGCATCGTCTGTAAAGATGTATCATCTGTAAACATGTATCATCTGTGATGACGTCATTACACCTATAGGGATGCATCATCTGTAAGGATGCATCGTCTATAAAGATGTATCGTCTGTGATGA
>JANSVA010011572.1:0-15706 GCA_025504915.1 Erythroxylum reticulatum | reverse complement strand
TCTGCTGCCTTGTAGGGATAGTTGGCTTCAGTTGTTAAACCCTGGTTTTTTATGATGAATTTGAATCCGTCGTCCATCAGACCACCTTCACAACCTTGATCCTCTCCCTTTGTGTCACAATCTACTAGTTCTTGCTCGGAGAGTGAGATTAGTTTCTTAGTTGTCAGCTGTGTAATTCCTTCCACGGCCGCAACGGTTGAAAAAGCCCAACAAGATCCTGCAAGGATTTTCGTATCGCAAGTATATTAGGATTTTAATGAAAATAAATATCTAGATTTATAATTCAGATTAGATTAAATTATCACCGCATTGTCCCTGATCCTTGATAGGTGTCACAGCGCCTTTCTTCCTCCAATCCATGGAAGATGGTACAGCACTTACATTCTCATACCTGAAGGGACCTGATTGTGCAGAACACATATGACCCTTGAATCTGTTTCTTGTAGCTTTGAACTCTTCATTTGTGAGGTCTGCGAATTTATTGACCCCTAACTTGTAAAGCTTGTTCGCAGCAGCATTGAAAGCTTCAATATGCTGCACATTTTTCTTGAATATGTTATAACGAATTTCCTTCTCGGTGTTGTCTTTGTACACACGCCCATAACGACTCATCCACTGCTCGTACCTCTGATACATTGGTTCATCTTGCAGAGTACGCGATGTAGATTCAGAAACCAAGGCTATAAGAGTGAAGACGAATAAGAAACAAATGGAATGGTGTTGGCTTGTAAACCCCATTGCAAACTCTTGGTAATTAATGAAGCTGAATGTATAGAATGTTGAAAATTAGAGGCACATCGATTCCTGACTACTTCACCAGCATTATATAGCGATTTTTCTCCTAAAATTTTAACTTTGTTTAATGGTTGCTGTCATGTTTTCGTGGCAGAAAGGAGGGTTCTAGTCCGACCCCAAATAAAATATTGATAGGATATGAATAAATTCTGCTTAATGGTTACTAATGCCTCTAAGTTGTCTTTCGAGGATCATATAAATACCTTTTTTTCGTAATTAATAATATATTGGGATGCATAACTTTTTTTTGTCTATTTAGTTAATAATATATTGGGATGTAGAAAGTTTTCGTCCATCGTACTTTGGAGGGCTTTATCTGCGTTCTCAAGCTAGAAGAAAGTCACCTCATCACGCCGTTTCATTTGTTGTAAGAATACGCCAAATGTTAGTTCAGAGTCCGTAGAATCTTGTCTTACCGGCAAAAAAGAAAAAAATATTATAATTATACAATAATTGAACTAGGCATAACAAAAAAGGACTACGTCGGTTGAACCTGGTCAACGGATTAAGATTTGAAGCCTCGAACTCGATCATATTTCAAGTTTAGTGTAAATTGGAACGCAGAATTTCAAGCTCAGCCTAGTACCCTACTTAACTATTTATAGTAGTCAAATATTTTCTTTAAATTTTAATAATTGTAAACAATCTATATTGCTTATCAAGCAGCTGAAAATTTACCATATACCATCGTAATAATATGAATAAGAGAAAACCAATTACTTAATAATACAAATGATGAAATTAGTAAACATTCAACAAGGTTCCAATGTTATTTGATTAAATTAACTTTTAGATCATATGATATGGCCAAGATCAATATATATATATATATATAATGTACTCCAGAAGAAGAAGGTAGAAAGGTCCTCGAGAATTGGTAACAATTTCTCATCCTTCTTTGTTCCGAGGTCTTATAATCTTCCATTTTGTTAAAAACAGTACACCAAAAGAAATAAAAGAGAAAGATGAAAGTTTTTTATTGCTATGTTACTGCAGAAAATCGACCCAGCCTAGATATAAGGTAGGGATCTAACAAATTTTTTGCAAAACGACAAAAATAATAATTGTCTATATAACAGAAAAAACAATTTATTTATATATATATTCTCAGCACTCCCCCTCAAGTTGGATGGTGATATATGTCAATTACACCTAACTTGGATAGTAAGTAGTCATGTTGATGATTGCCAAGCCCCTTCGTAAAAATGTCTGCCAACTGATCCTTTGTTGAGATGTGTCTAGTTTTCACAAAACCATTCTGAATACTTTCTCTCACAAAATGACAGTCAATCTCTATGTGTTTAGTCCTCTCATGATAAACTAGATTTGTTGCGATTTGTATTGCTGCCTAATTGTCATAATAAAGAACAGTGGGTTTATTTTCCTTGATTCCTAGTTCTGCTATCAGTCCAGGTAATCATTTTAACTCAGCAACAGTGGAAGTCATGCTTTTGTATTCAGCCTCTGCTAAAGACCTTGATATTGTACTTTGTTTCTTTGATTTCCAAGAAAGTAGAAAGTTACCAAACTTAATACAAAATCCTGTCATAGATTTCCTTGACATAAGGCAAGATGCCCAATCAGAATCACAATAAGCAATTAACCTTAGATTTTCTGATGAACTGAGAAGAATTCCCTGTCCTGGATTCCTTTTGACATATCTAACAACTCTCAATGCGGCTTTATAATGAGATTTTTTGGTTTCTGCATAAATTAACTCAAATGCTGCACACTATAAGTGATATCTGGTCTAGTATGTGTTAGATATAGAAGTTTCCCAATCAATCTTTGGTAAACAGTAGCATCTGTCAAGACTTCATCATCAACTTTCAATTGTAAAGATTCATCAAAATCTGCAGTAGTTAACTTTAGATTTTATTCCAATAGAGTAAATGTTGTCTTTGCTCCAGTTAATCCAAGATCCTGAATCAAATCAAGTGCATACTTCCTCTGACTTAACACTATACCTTTATTTGATCTTGAGACTTCAATCCCAAGAAAGTATCTTAGGTTTCCAAGATCCTTCATTTTGAAATTATGATACAGTATAGCCTCCAATTCATCAATCAAGCCACTGTCATTTCTAGTTATTATCAAATCATCAACATAAATCAGCATAATGACTAGTTTAGAACCTTCACTCTTAGTAAACATAAAGTAATCATCTTTACTCTAAGTATAACCATTATGAACAAGAGCCTCGATTAACTTCAAATTCCATTGCCAGAACGCTTGCTTCAAGCCATATAGGGATTTGAGTAACCTGCATACCCTATTCTCCCCCTGGTTGCCAAATCCCTGAGGTAATGCCATAAAAACTTCTTGCAAATCTCCTTGCAGAAAAGCATTATATACATCCATTTGGAATAAAGGCCAGTGAAACATAGCAGCAAGAGCTATAACAGTTCTAACAGTAACATGCTTGGCCAATGGAGAGAAAGTGTCTTGAAAGTCAATGCCCTCTTGTTGACTATACCCTTTGGCCACTAATCTGGCCTTAAACCTTTCCACTTCCCTATTGGAATGATATTTCACCTTATAAACCCATTTGTAGCCTATGGGAATTTTTCCAGAAGGTAAAGGAACCACCTCCCAAGTGCCATTGTTTTCCTAAGCTTGGATTTCCTATTGCATAGCCTCTATCCAACACTTATGTTTAATTGCCTCAGAATAAGTGGTAGGTTCAATGATACTAGAAATAGAAGCTGCAAAGTGTTATGAGTGAGGTGGTAAATGATCATAAGAAATATGTATAGGGTACTGACCTTTAGTGATTGTAAGTGAAGAGGATGAAGGGGATTGATTTGAACATACATAATCTTTGAGCCAGGTTAGTGGAGCAAACGATCGAGTGGATCTTCTCAAAGGTTGAGGTGATAAAGGAGGAAAATTGACATCATTAAGGATTAAAAGGTCTGGGTGAGAGGAAGGTATGGGGGTAGGTTGAAGTGATGTAACAGGAGTGATCGGATTTGGATGAAGATTTAAAAATTCATGATCCTCTATTTGACCAAAATCAGTGACATTAACAGGGGACATTGGTTAATCTTGGATAGAAAGTTTGAAGGGAAAAATATGCTCATGAAAGACAACATCCCTATTGACAAAGAATGTCTTAGAGACTAAATTAAATAGAAGATAACCCTTTTGAACAAGTGAATAGCCAAGGAAAACTGAAGGGATGGCTTTAGGGGAAAATTTGTCCTGATAGTGTGGGACAGTAGCATAGTAGAAGCAACCAAAAACTCTGAGATGATTTAGTTACGGTGGTTTTTTATAGAGGACTTCATAAGGAGATTTCTAGGATAAAACAGAAGAAGGTAGCCTATTGATAATATAACAAGCTGTTAAAACACTCTCCCCCCAAAACTTTGATGGTAAGTTGGTATGAAATTTTAAGGCTTTAGCAATTTCAAGTAAGTGTCGATGTTTACGCTCTGCAACCCCATTTTGTTAGGGAGTATCTATACAGGAACTTTGGTGAATAATACCAAGGGAAGTAAAAAGAGAATTATATTCAGAGTTGAAGAATTCACTACCATTGTCACTCCTAACAGTCTTAATGGTGGCAGCAAACTGAGTTTGAACTAAGGTAAAGAAGGATTTCAACGTAGTGGAAGTTTCATGTTTGTTTTTTAGTAAATAGATCCATATCATTCTTGTAAAGTCATCGACAATGGTAAGGAAAAATCTATAACCACTATGAATTTACACTCGATAAGGTCCCCATAAATCAAGATGAATCAAAACAAAAGCAGAAGAAGCTCTGGTGTGACTTTCAAGAAAAGGTAATCGGGTTTGCTTAGCCAGTGGACATATAGAGCTAGAAGACAGATCATACTTTGCATTGAAAATAGACTTCAATTTATTGATTTTTTTCAGTTTCAATACAGTAGTGTGGCCAAGTCTGGCATGCCATACGTAAGCATCACTATGTAAAGTCATAAAAGAAGAAACAAATTCTATGGGCAAAGGTTCGGAAGGCTTAGTAGATAGTAAACTTATGTCTGAAGGTAACTTGGATGGTGTGAGGAAGTACAAGCTGCCATGTTCTTTACCAATTCTCATCATCCTTCCACTACAATGGTCCTAAAAAAGACAAAATGTAGGGTAAAAGGACACTGAACAATTTAAATCCTTGGTAAGCTTTAAAATAGAAATCAAGTTATAGTGAAAATCTTGTATGTATAAGACGTTTGTGAGGGTTTGATTCGGTGCCAATCTATGAGTTCCTATATGAGTGATAGAGGTGGATTTTCCATTAGGCAACTGAACACATGAATTGTTAGAAGCGATAGCAATAAGAGAATCCAAACAATCGAAATCAAATGTCATATAATTGGTGGCTCCTATGTCAAGGATCCACCCCAGTTTAGTGGAATTAGAAGTAGAAACAATACCTGCCATGTTTACCGAAACAGAAGTGGATGGTTCTTTATGTAACAGTTGAAGAAGTTGTTGATATTGTTCAGTCGTAAGAATAGGTGCAGAAGGAGGCTTGACATTAGCTCTCTCTGTATCTGGCAACTTATTAGAGGAAACAACATTGTTAGCAGTAGGTTTCTTTTTTGTAAATTTAAAATCTGATGGAAATCCAATCAATTGATAACAATTAGCACTTTTATGTCCCTTGACATGGCAATGATCACAGTAACCATTGAAGCGTGGTTTCAGATTACTCTGAGAGGAGGAATAAAGTGAAGTGGGCTCAACCGAAGACAACATTGTTGAAGAAAGATTATGCTGAGACTCTTCTTGAACCAACATCGAGTATGCTTGATTGACAAAGGAAAGAGGTGACATGAGTAATATCTGACTTCGAACATTGGAGTAGGAATCATTGAGACCCATTAACAGCTGAAATAGACGTTGTTAAAGAAGGTGGTCGGAGGTCTTCCAAGAAGTATCACAGTCACAAGTAGGGAAGGGAACCAACGCATCACACTCATCCCATAGAAGACGGAGCTTCATGAAATAAACAGTGGTACCTTGAAGATGCGAAGAAATTGTTTGATGAAGATAATAGATACGAGATTCGTCGACTTTGTCAAATCGTTCCTTATGATATTGCCAAACAAGGGAAGCACTGGAAGCAAAAACGATGCCAGCAGATAGATCTTTGCAAACGGTGTTCAAAATCCATGAGAGAACAATTGCGTTACAGCGATCCCAATGAGAGTGAAATTCAAGAGGAAGCTCAAATTTCTTACAAGACCTATCGACATATCCCAGTTTGTTTTTGTCCAGAAGGGCGATGCGCATGGAGCAACTCCAAATGCTATAATTTTCAATACCTAGAAGCTAATGAGAAACGAGTAGGGCGCCTGGTGTATCTGAGAGAGGATGACTAAAATCCAACGCACCAGGTGTTTGAGAAAAAGCCATCATGAAAGGGGGACAAAAAATTAGAAGAAAACGTGAATTGACAATGACCAAAAGAAGGAGGAAGTCGTCATCCACGCTCTGATACCATGTTAAAAACAGTATACTAGAAGAAGTAAAAGAGAAAAATAAAGGTTTTTTATTGATATGTTACTGCAGAAAATCAACCCAGACTAGATATAAGGTAGGGGTCTAACAAACTTTTTACAAAACGACAAAAATAATAATTGTCTATATAACAGAAAAAACAATTTATTTATATATATATTCTCAACACGTTCCATCTAAAATTCATTATGTCCCGCATGAAGAAACAATAAGAGAATCAATTTATAAATGTGAAAAAATACAATATTATATTGTACTCAGAATACACGTGAGAAATGAAGCATAAAAACATGTTCATGGTCAAGGTAGAGGGAAGAACCTCACGAAACTAAATTTCAAGTTAAGCATATTTTCCTTGATTAGCATGTAAACATTAAGAAATTCATCCTTAACAAGACTTTTCCGCGATCAAAATTTCTTAAGTATTAATAAAAATCTTAAATATGTCATTTATATAAAAATTTATTGGATAATTTGCACTAATAATGTCTTTTAATTTCATACTGGAGGCTTTCAAGTTAAGATATTAAAAGACAGTCTAGAAAAGGATAAGCAAACATTACAAAGCACTCGAATGTATATATATGTACAAAAAATGATAATACCTTGACAAAAGCCTCTAGCTTATTCTGAGTACGATAGAATTCACTCCTTGTCCAATTCGGTGTATGAATGAAACTGAAAAGGCAATATATAATATTCCTTTTTTTATGTCAAAAGAAGAGAAAAGTAAAAAAAGAAAATTTCCGTGCTTCTTTTCATCCTTCTCATGGCAGAGCTTGAATGAGATCGTCACATGCATGCTAGCTTCACATAATAGGCACCAATACTGTAAATTCATGTACCAGAGATCAAATTTCGTATTTATGAAGGAATGGTACTTAATTGAAAGCAACAGTAACAATAAAGGTATATTAATTAGAATAATTCATCATTTACATTTTTAATTAAAATAAACTCTTTAGTTAATGAAAATTATAATTTGATAAGTAATAACATATAACAAAGCGAGAAATATTTAAAATAAAATGAATCATAACATTATATAGATTTATTATTATTATTGTTGTTGTTGTTGTTGTTGTTATTATTATTATTATTATTAAATTTAGTTTATATAAAATTTATTTATTTTAGAGTGTTAAAAGAATTATTTTCAATAGATGTTTGTTGTAATAATCACTAAGTAAATCTTATCGGTGATGTATAAATTATTACAGTCACATTATTATTGAAGTTTAAAAAGCAAGGAACAAATAAGATATTAAGCTAACAAAAATATAAAAAAAGGCACACATGACAAGAAGATCGTCTTTAACTATTGTTTAGTAGTCATATCTCTTATCATTATTATATGATCTTAGTGATTTAAAATATTCTTTTAGATTTGAGAACTAGCAAATATTTTTACTAAATTTATATTATTTTATAATGATTCAAGCAATTTTAGATTAAGTTCAAATTGGCCCCCAATAATTGGGTTGAATCCAACAATAACTCAATTGAAGCATAATTTATAGACTTTAAGCCCAATCCTATAAGTAAAGGGATGCGTTAGCTTATAAATAATTTGTAAGGAATTAAAAGTATTTAATTTTTTATGAGCGCTTTATCAATTTATATACCCCATTAAAATAAATATATATCATCTTATTATTAGCTTTTCTTCTCTATTTGTTAAGCTAGCAAAGCCACCTTTCAGAAATCAAGAATATCACTGCAAATGTGTAAACATAACTTATAATCAACATTATATTCTAAAATGAAATCCAATATATTAAGATCTAAACAAATATATACTTTTGAAAGTTTTAATAATCTTATTTCGAGGTCATTGCAATAGGCATCAATCAATTTTATCATATGATTCGGGTCTTTTGAATATCTTGAATGTTGAATACATCAAAATTGATCATTTACAATTCTCTAAAAAAAATTAATTGAAGTCAACAATTTTAAAAAATAATTAAATTCAACATTTAATAATTGAAAAGTGATACACATATTATCCATGTCAAGTTTATCAACCATGTAAGATTTGGATGAACTTATATTATACGCGATGTGATTCTAAAGTACCCATAAGAACATTCAAAAGAAGAACATGCATATATGTGAAGAATTTACTTGAAAAGGTCATTAAAACAAAGCTCTAATCAACCAACACAAAATTAAGAAACATTTTATTCCTCAAGATTCCTAAGTTCAACTTAGGCCTATAATGTTATAAAGAAAAAAAAAACTTATCAAACATATTCAACAATGCATCACCTCTTCTAACAATGACTAAGCATATTCTTGTCAGAGTTGTTTAAGAAAAAAAACTGCCACTTCAATTACAAAACAATAGTCAAAAACTCAGAAAGCAAAATAAGAAATAAGTAAGATATATATAAAAAAGTGAACGAAATTTTTGAATGAGTTGTGCTTACTTTAATTACAAACTGATAAGATAAGTTGATGGTAAAAACATGTGTGCTAAGTCACGAGTTAAACATGAAAAATTATGAATTTAGCACAATTAATAATTATGCCACTACATGTCCTTATACTCTAAAATTAAAAAATATATATAGTAAGTATAAATATAGTATAAAACATATAAGTAAACAAAATAAAAATATAGGCAATTTATAGTAATTGATATGCTTCTAATAAATAATCATCTCCTGATTACTCATATAATACTACAGAAGAACATTTTGTAAAAGTGATAAGAGCATGGAAGACATCTAATCTTCAACATATTTTAACAATTAAGTAATTTGGAGTCCTTTCGAATTTATATTCCTAGTGGATATATTTTACTAGGAATAAGATCAATATAAGATCAACTAAACCCAAAATCTAAATGCTTATAAGCTCAATCCCCAAATCTTACATTAATTTCACACAATGTTCCAAGAAGAATTGTAGAACATGGGACAGTTATTTATTGAATGACATTTGACTATAGTCACAAGACAACTGTAGACATTAATGTGGAGCGACAATAACCAGAGAATTAGAGAAATAGCTGCCATGAAGGTTAGTCCTACACAATCTCAAATTCTAACACTTTTTATAAGAACTAATGATTTCAATAGTGATGAGGAAAATATCTCGAGAGGAGATCATCATAAACTGGATTAAAAAGAGTATGAATATCCTAAAAGAGGAAAAGAAGGCTTTGTTAAAATTATTAAGAGACTAATGATTTCTAAAATGAAGTATAAAAATTGGCAATAACACCAATTATTTTGCACTAAAGTCACTGTATAAGGAAACATTTTTGAGATGATCATTGATAGAAGTAGCAAAGAGCATATCATTAGTAAATCTATAGCACCCCACTCGCGTAAGACCCTAACCCGACATCGATGGGTGATATCCGAGTCCGTGCCTCGCAAGGGTGGCATGCTAGAATACTCAATTAGTAAGTTTCCTTACAAATATATTTTTTGTTAGGCACAATCGTAAGCGAAAAATCAATAATCAATTCGGGCTCGTTTCAATCATAAACTTTTTCAATCACATATATATGATAATTGCACTCGAAAGTCAGTTTCATTTACAACACCTTTTCCATTTTGGAAAATTTATTACAAAATAAGTTTAATTAATAAACATAATGCAGAAATCTCAGAATACATCCTTTCATACAAAAATTAATGAAAATAAAGATGCAGATGCGAATTGATCCCGACCTCTATCTTTTCCGTTACATACATTAAGTATACTCCCGTTTGCCTAACAGGGTATTCCTCCAATCCTAAAAAATATTTGCAAAATTTGGAAGAGTTTTTTGAACTCAATAAGTGATCATCATCGATGGCTTACCTAATCACGTAACACATAATTCACATCATTACACATTTCATACTTCACATTCAATGCAATTCAATCACACAATTATGCATATGCAGTGTACATGAGACTCAATTTCCATTTGTTATTTTGTTGTGACCGAGTGCCTAAACTGTCCCTTAAAGGGCTCATTGATGACTGTCCCATATAGGGCTCATTGATAACTATCCCATATAGGGCTCATTAATAACTGTCCCATATAGGGCTCATTAATCTTTGAGCCTGAGGCTCTGAATCACTTTTGAGCTCGAGGCTCATTTTCACTCGTTGAGCTTTAAGCTCTGATCGGTGGCTACTCTAGTCACAACATCCATTATATTTCATGTATTCATGACATGGAATGCATCAATTACATTTGCATATTCACATTCACTCCCATTCACATATCATCGGGTCTTAGTCCAACATTCACATTAAACTTGAGAATCACACTTTCATTCATATGCAAATGTACATTCAAAAATGCACTTGTCATTGGATCGTGGTCCAGCATTTAGAAATCATATTATGTACACTTATTTCATCTAATTCACATACAATGAGCACTTCAATATTCTTTCATACAATACATTCATCGGACCTCCTGTCTGAAAACCAACATAGTCAAACACTTTCACATAATCATTCAAAAATAAATCAATATCAAAAGTCAAACAAAGCAAACAGTGGAATGAGACCATTTAGGTCTACTCACAGTACGCTCCAGATTAGCATTAACTTCAATGATCTGGAAACATTTGAATGTAGACGTTTATCTTGCACATCAATATGCCAAACACGTGATGCACACACATGAATAATTGTACAGTTATAAGTATGAATTTATGCACAAGTGTGTATATAGAATATGTACAATGCATGTTCATGACAATCCTGGGTATCTTCTCAATTTTCACACTATATCCATATTCGCATTTTATCATTCAATTACTCGTTATTTCGATTGTAACATTATTTGCTCTCACAATTAACAATTTCTCATTCACTTTAACTTGATACCCATTACTCCAATCCTTTGAATCACAATTTCAATCATATGAATGTATTTATTCCTAAATAAACTCATACCTTTGGTACATTGATATCAAAAATTCATTCATCAATGTTATTCCAACATTATAAGATCACATATTATCCAAACTTTCCTTTCTTCTTATAAATTTCACCAAATTTCCAAACCTTCGGGTTTATTTTTCATGATCAATTATACAATTCAAATGAAGTAATTTGAAAACACTTTATTCTATAAAAATTTTCCTCATTGTCTTAAGTTTCTAGTGAAACCAAAATCATTCATTTTGATTCAGTATAGTAAAAGTTATACTCGAGATATTCCCGGACTACTTTTATTTTGAGACAATACCCTATACTCATCTTCCATCCAAATATTGAAACTCATAGAGTCCGATTCAGAATTTTATTTCTTAACATAATTTTTATCCATATGTTTCTAGTTTATTCCAAATTAAAAATCACTCCGTTTGAATTAGTACAGAAAAAGTTATGCCCAAAACACTGAAACAGGTTCAGTGCAAAAAAAGTTCGCAGCGGCGAACTCCTCCAGAGAGGAATTCTCACTACCAATTCACAAGTTCGCCGCGGCGAATTTCCAAAAGTTCACCACGGTGAACTCCTCCAAAGTGGAGCCCTCACCAAAAATTTTCAAGTTCGCCACGGCGTGATCCAGAGTTCGCTACGACGAACTTTTACAAAAACACACTCAGTTGAGCACTCTCTTCCCATTTTCCATATTTTTAACAACTAACACTCACACCTAGCATACCTTATACAATTTTTCATCATTTCTACCTTATTTACTCTTCATTCTCTATTCCAATTCAACTTAATAACATTCACAATCAATTCTTAAATCTATATTTAATAGAACATCAAACATGTGTACATTCATTTCTTCACCAACGTTCATCAAACACAGAACACCATCTTATGCCATTTAACCTATAACAATCATCACAAATGCTTCAATTTATCCAAACCCATAATATTAATAAGCTACTTACTTGATTTAGCTCCCAACTCTTCAAACATCTTTAAGATCACCAAAAATCCCTAGCTCCACCAACATACACAATCATCAACTTTTCAAGGTAGACGAGAAGGGTTTTTAGTGACAAATGGAAGAAACAACAAAAATGGGAGTAGCAATTGATAGATGGAAGCAAGGTTCAACATTGGTGAGGATTTGGAGAATAAAAATCAAGAAAGAGAAGAGAAACCATAAAATAAAGGAGAGAAGAAGAGAATCAAAGCAAAACCCTAATACCCCTCCTTTTTTAGAGAAGCTTCATGAAAGACAATAAAAAGGGGTGGGTTTCTTTCAATAAATACCCAAAAAAAGAAAATGCCACATGTCCAATTTCTAAAGCATCATGCTAAGTTCTTTCATTTAACTAGTCCATTTTGTCTCCAATTTTCTCTCGATTTTTGATGACGCTTGTCATCAAATCCCAATGTTACATATCAAAATTTCCTTTGTCATTTGACAGTAATTTCTACTACCATTTATCAATTGTTTTGCCAATTGGTATTTTTCCTAGTCTAAGAATTATCCCAATTCTTTTCAGAAAATTTCCCCAAAAACTCCAAAAATTCTAAATCAAGAATTCTAATCTCCAAATCAAATTTTCAATACAATCAAACCACAATTTCCAAATAAAAACCACATTTACTAATAATTATACCCGAAAATGTCAATGAATGCATGTATAGTCATTTGATGTGTGCAGAATCCACTATTCACATATATGTGCATATCATTAAATGCATGAGCATGAAATATGTTTCCTAATTTCTCCGTAATCTCTCACATTTACAATTTTAGCCTTAAGGTGAGTAACAGGATGTTACAACTCTCTCCTCCTTAAAAGAAATTTTGTCCTCGAAATTAATATCTGATAGTTCAATAAGGAAGGGGAAATCTTTCTTTATATTCTCCTCCGTTTCCCATGTAACCTCTTTATTCAAATACTTTCCCCCAATTGACCACAGTCGATAGACTTACTAGGTCTTTCAATCACTTGTTTAAAAATCACACTATCTTAACTAGTTCCTTAATATCTCAGATTATTCAAAAATTTTCACTTCCAGTTTCAATAGCACATATACTGATTCATAACGATATTTCCTAAACATATCCATGTAATACTGTGTGAATTCGAAACATCTTTTACTGGTACTACTAACTCATAAGTCCATGGTCCTATTCTCACAATAATTTCATATAGATCAATTTGTGTTGAGCTTAGTTCCCCCTTTTTCCTAATCTGATCACACCTTTATCTCTATCTAAGCACATCTTTACAAGTTGACAATATATCTTTATCAGATCATATCATTATTTCTTAACATATTCACATATCACATATTATAAATCTAAGACACCCTTTTATCAGTAACAATAACTCATACTAATTTCTTGCCGATCAATTCATATCGGGCTTAGCACACCTTACCAAGGTGATACTCTTAGAAACAATTCATCTTTCCTTTAATAATCCACATCATACACTCCATTCTTATGTCCATCACATGATATCCCATAACCTCGATGTTGATCCACTTAACTCATTCATCTTTCTTGAATCACTTAATTTCTATTACAGATTCATTTCGCATACTAACAGTGTCTCAAATCAATTATGGCCTTTAACCATTTTTGGGTTCTCTTCATTTCAATGTAAAGGCGAACGACCCCTTTTTGTCGTGTAACACCTCATACAGTATCCTAACAATATCACTATGATAGTGACTAATATGCTTAAATTAAATTAAAACCGTACATTAACTTCATGATCCTATGAATTCCAAAATATAAGCTTTCAAGCATATTCCTACTAGGATGGCTAGCTAAGGTTGTTACTTGTGCTTTCTCTAGTAATCTCTTCGTTTGATTATCTTTATCGAGTACACTTCCCATTTTATTCAGTCACCAATTAGCACTTTCCAAATCAAACTCAAATTTCGATTCATTTTTAACTCCTCAATAATATCCAAAATTTTCGAATTCTCAATTGGGGCTTTGCAAATCTTTTCACCTGAAATTGATCTTAAATTTAGTAGCCAATAGTACTTTGATCTGCCCAAAATTCATCTCAACCTTCTATGCTTTTCATTGCACTTAGCTTTGTAACCTTAATACCTGCATTAGATTTCATCCTATTCCCTGATGTGAACATCAATATATATTTCATAAATCTCCAATTCCAAATGACATTATTAACATCAGCATTATAATTCCTCAAAATTCTCTTTACATTCATCACTGATACAATTTACACATTTTTCCTCAAACATTTTAATCATGGGATAAGATTAGTAAAAATCTCTTTACAGTCTTTGGTAGTATCCAACGTACAAATAGTTCTAAAGAACTTTAAATCTCTCATGTATTCTTTGTAGTCTCTTAATCCTTCATTACCTCTATTTCCTTGGATCTCTCAATACGCCAATACTCTATGTTCAAATACTTTAAGATCCAACATTTTATTTAATCAAGCTAAGATTCGCTCTTATTGAACTCAGCCTATAATTATTTTTTTCCTTCATGATGTGTAAGATTTATCCTCAAGTTTCATAATCATGCTCTTCGCTTTTTGCATACACTCGATATATCATTTATAATCATGGTCACTAATTGATCCAGTTTTGCTTGGATCACTTTAATTTTCTATACCATAATACTGTCGGGGTAATTTTTTTATTTCCAACATATATAACCCAAAACTCCTTATGCCCATGATTTGTTCGCGTAATTCTTTAAGAATCTAATTCCTTAATGAAGTAGTATTATCTCCTGTTATTTTCGGTTTCCTAATTGACTTTTTTTTCTCGAATGATTTTCCCAATTCATTTTATTTTCTCTGATTTTCACATGGATTTATTCTAACACCTGTTCCTTTGTTCTATTTTCTCCACAAATTTCAATTTAATTGCAAAATTAACTTCTTATGTTGGTAACACATTCACCATATCTGATTTGTATCTCCGATACTTAACGTCACCTAAATTTAAGAATCCATTCACCTAGTTGGATACTTTATATCAACAAAAATGCATACACTCTTAATAGCATATTCTACATCGTATCCTTGAGTCTTCGTTAGGATTAGGACTACAATATTCACTGTGATTCATTACAGATTCATTTCTGATTTGTTTCTTCATTGATCATTCTTAAAAATAAACTATCTGATCTGCTTAACCTAATTCAGTGAAATTCTTCTTCTTCAAAAAAATACTTCTTGCTACTATCATCTATATTGTTTATGTATCCTTTATCAATCCATTGTTATCATCATTGCTGATCAGACATTCTTAGAAATCTCTAGGAGATTGATTTCTGTCATAATTTGTATGATAACAATATCCTTCCCGATAAGGCTCAGTAAAGCATCAAGCAATTCATTTACTCTTATACTTTCTTATATATCATCAAGATCATTCCATCTTTTCCAGAGGTGTACTTTAAGACAATTTACCAATTAATAACTTACATTCAGGATACCTTAATCTCATTTGGTTTAAGACAACAATTCTTCTTTTGTATCTGTCCTCG